>JAJGRW010001772.1:0-286146 GCA_025461045.1 Carex parvula | reverse complement strand
TTAATCTTTTTCTAGTTGTCTTTCATGTTCTACTGGTTGTCATCCGTTTACTACATGTTGTATTTAATCTTCTTCGGGTTGCTTTTCATCTTTTAGTAGTTGTCTACTTGTTGTCCTTCATGTTCTTCTAGTTGTCCTTAATCTTGTACTGGTTGTCTATCATTTTCTAATAGTTGGCTTTCAGCTTCTACTGATTATTTTTCATGTTCTACTGGTTGTCTTTCGTGTACTACAGGTGGTATTTCATCTTCTTCTAGTTGTTTTTCTTGTTCTACTAGTTGTGTTTTATCTTCTAAAATTTGTCTTTCATCTCCTACTGGTTGTCTACTGGTTGTATTTCATCTTTTTCTAGTTGTTCTTCATCTTTTACTGGTTGTTTTTCATCTTATTCTAATTGTCTATCACCTTCTACTAGATGTCTTTGATCTTCTTATGTTTGTCTTTAATGATCTACTGGTTGTCTTTCGTGTTTAACAAGTAGTCTTTCATCTTCTTCTAGTTGTCTTTCGCCGTCTTCCAGTTGTCTTTAATCTTGTACTGGTTGTCTTTCAAGTTTTATTGGTTGTCTTTCATCTTCTTCTAGTTGTTATTCACCTTCTGCTAGTTTGTCTTTAATCTTCTTCTAGTTCTCTTTCACGTTATACTTGTTGTTTTTCGTTTATTACACGTTGTATTACATCGTCTTCAAATTGTATTCCATATTATTCTAGTTGTATTTGATCTTATTCTAGTTGTCTTGCTTCTTGTACTGGTTGTTTTTCTTGTTCTACTAGTTGGTCTCAATTTCTACTCGTTGCCTTCCATCTTCTACTAGTTGTCTACTTGTTGTCCTTTATCTTGTACTGGTTGTCTTTCACTTTCTACTAGTTGTCTTTCAGCTTCTAATGGTTGTCTTTCAGCTTCTAATGGTTGTGTTTCATGTTATGCCGGTTGTCTTTCGTGTACAACAGCTTGTATTTCATTTTATTATTGTTGTCTTTCACCATGTAGTGGTTGTATTTGTTGTTCTAGTAGTTGTCTTTCATCTTTTATTGGTTGTCTATCATCTTCAACTGGTTGTCTACTGGTTGTATTTCATCTTTTTCTAGTTGTCCTTCATCATCTTTCACTGGTCGTTTTTAATATTCTTCTAATTGTCTTTCATTATCTACCGGTTGTCTTTCTTGTTCGACAGGTTGTCTCTGATCTTCTTCTAGTTGTATTTCATCGCCTTCTAGTTGAATTTAATCTTGTACTAGTTGTCTTTCAAGGTTTACTAGTTGTCGTTCATCTTTTTCTAGTTGTTTTTCACCTTCTACTTGTTGTCTTTAATTTTCTTCTAGTTGTCTTTCATGTTCTACTGGTTGTCTTTCGTTTACTACATGTTGTATTTCATCTTCTCATGGTTGTATTTCATATTTATTGTAGTTGTATTTCATCCTTTTCTAGTTGTCTTCCTCCTTGTATTGGTTGTCTTTCTTGTTCTACTAGTTGACTTTCATTTTCTACTAATTGTCTTTCATCTTCTACTAGTTGTCTACTTGTTGTCCTTCATCTTCTTCTAGTTGTCCTTAATCTTGTATGTCTTTCAGCTTCTACTGACTGTCTTTCATGTTCTACTTGATATCTTACGTGTACTACATGTTGTATTTCATCTTATTCTAGTTGTCTTTCTTGTTCTATTAGTTGTCTTTCATCTTCTACTAGTTGTCTTTCATCTATTACTGGTTGTGTTTCATCTTTTTCTAGTTGTCCTTCATCTTTTACTGGTTGTTTTGCATCTTATTCTAATTGTCTTTTGTGATCTACTAGTTGTCTTTCATGTTCAACAAGTTGTCCTTCATTATCTTCTAGTTGTTTTTTTCACTTTCTACTAATTGTCTTTAATCTTCTTCTAGTTGTTTTTTATGTTCTACTGGTTATCTTTCGTTTACTACAGGTTGTATTTCATCTACTTCGAGTTGTCTTGCTCCTAGTACTGGCTGTTTTTCCTATTCTACTAGGTGACTTTTATCTTCTACTAGGTGTTTTTCATCTTCTACTAGTTGTCTACTTGTTGTCCTTCATCTTCTTCTAGTTGTCCTTAATCTTGTACTGGTTGTCTTTCATTTTCTTATAGTTGTCTTTCACCTACTACAAGTTGTCTTTCATCTTCTACTGGTTGTCTTTCATGATCTACTGGTTGTCTTTCGTGTACTACAGCTTGTATTGCTTCTTCTACTGGTTGTTTACTAGTTGTATTTCATCTTCTTTTAAATGTCTTTCATACATATTGTTTTCGCCTCCTACAAGTTGTATTTCAACTTCTTCTGGTTGTATTTCATTTTCTACTTGTTGTATTTCATGTTTTGCGGGTTGTCTTACTTCTACTACAAGCTGTATTTAATCTTCTTCTAGTATTCTTTCACATTTACTGGTTGTCTTTCATGTTCTACTTGTTGTCTTTAATCTTCTTCTAGTTGTCTTTCACTTTTTACTAGTTGTCTTTCTTCCTTTAAAAGTTTTCTACTGGCTGTATTTCATCGTCTTCTAGTTGTATTTCACATTCTTTAGTTGTTTTTCACCTTCTATTAGTTGTCTTTCATGTACTTCTAGTTGTATTTCATTATCTACTGGTTGTCTTTCGTATACTACAGCTTGCATTTCATCTTCTTCTAGTTGTTTTTCATCTTCCACTAGTTGTCTTTCAGCTTCTACTAGTTGTCTTTCAGTTTCTACTGGTTGTCTTTCATGTTCTACTTGTTGTCTTTCATGTTCTGCCGGTTGTCTTTCGTGTACTACAGCTTGTACTTCATTTTATTCTAGTTGTCTTTCACCATGTACTAGTTGTATTTGTTGTTCTAGTACTTGCTTTCATCTTTAATTTGTTGTCTATCATCTTCTACTGGTTGTCTACTTGTTGTATTTCATCTTTTTCTAGGTGCCCTTCATCTTTCACTGGTTGTTTTTAATATTCTTCTAATTGTCTTCCATTATCTACCGGTTGTCTTTCTTGTTCGACAGGTTGTCTTTCATATTCTTCTAGTTGTCTTTCAAGTCTTCCTAGTTGTCGTTCAACTTTTTCTAGTTATTTTTCACCTTCTACTAGTTGTCTTTAATCTTCTTCTAGTTGTCTTTCATGTTCTACTTGTTGTCTTTCGTTTACTACATGTTGTATTTCATCTTCTCCTGGTTGTATTTCATATTATTCTAGTTGTATTTCATCATTTTCTAGTTGTCTTGCTCCTTGTACTGGTTGTCATTCTTGTTCTACTAATTGACTTTCATTTTCTACTAGTTGTCTTTCATCTTCTAATAGTTGTCTACTTGTTGTCCTTAATCTTGTATGTCTTTCATTTTCTTATAGTTGTCTTTCAGGTTCAACTAGGCTGTCTTTCATGTTCTACTGGTTATTTTACGTGTACTACTGGTTGTATTTCATCTTGTTCTAGTTGTCTTTCTTGTTCTATTAGTTGTCTTTCATCTTCTACTAGTTGTCTTTCATCGACTTCTACTTGTATTTAATCTTGTACTGGTTGTCTTTCAAGTTTTACTAGTTGTCGTTCATCTTTTTCTGGTTGTCTTTCGTGTACTACAGGTGGTATTTCATCTTCTTCTAGTTGTTGTTCTTGGTTCTACTAGTTGTCTTTCATCTTCTACTAGTTGTATTTCATCTTTTTCTAGTTGTCATTAATATTTTACTGGTTATTTTTCATCTTATTCTAATTGTCTATCACCTTCTACTAGTTGTCTTTCATCTTCTTATGTTTGTCTTTCATGATCAATTGGTTGTCTTTCATGTTCAACAATCAGTCTTTCATCTTTTTCCAGTTGTATTTCATCGCCTTCTAGTTGTCTGTCATCTTGTACTGGTTGTCTTTCAAGTTTTATTGGTTGTCTTTCATCTTCTTCTAATTGTTATTCACCTTCTACTTGTTGTCTTTAGTCTTCTTCTAGTTATCTTTCACGTTCCACTAGTTGTTTTTCGTTTACTACATGTTGTATTTCATCATTTTCTAGTTGTATTTCATATTATTCTAGTTGTATTTCATCTTCTTCTAGTAGTCTCGATCCTTATACTGGTTGTCTTTCTTGTTCTACTAGTTTGGCTTTCGTTTTCTACTAGCTGTCTTTCATCTTCTACAAGTTGTCTATTTTTTGTCTATCATTTTCTTCTAGTTGTCCTTAATATTGTACTGGTTGTCTTTCATTTTATTACAGTTGTCTTTAACCTTCTACTAGTTGTCTATCAGCTTCTACTTGTTGTCTTTCATATTTTATTGGTTGTCTTTCATGTTCTACCGATTATCTTTCGTGTACTACAGCTTGTATTTCATCTTCTACTAGTTGTCTTTCTTGTTCTATTGGTTGTCTTTTATCTTCTACTAGATGTCTTTCATCTTCTACTAGTTGTCCACTATTTGTATTTCATCTTCTTTAGTTGTCTTTTATGTTCTACATATTGTTTTCTTCTCCTACAGGTTGTATTTCATCTTCTTCTAGTTGTATTTCATTTTCTACTTATTGTATTTCATGTTTTACATGTTGTCTTTCGTCTACTACAGGCTGTTTTTCATCTTCTTCTAGTAGTCATTCACCTTTACTGGTTGTCTTTCATGTTCTACTGGTTGTCTTTAATCTTTGTCTTTCACTTTTTACTAGTTGTCTTTCTTCTTGTACAAGTTTTCTACTGGTTGTATTTCATCTTCCTCTAGTTGTCTTTCATATTCTTTTGTTGTTTTTCACCTTCTACTTGTTGTCTTTCATGTACTTCTAGTTGTTTTGTTTTTCATTTTCTACTGGTTGTCTTACATGTTCTACTGGTTGTCTTTCGTCTACTGCAGCTTGTATTTCATTTTCTTCAGGTTGTATTTCATATTCTTCTAGTTATATTTCATCTTGTACTAGTTGTCTTTCTTCTATTATTGGTAGAATTTCATTTTATACTAGTTGGCTTTCATCTTCTACTAGTTGTCTACTGGTTGTATTTCATCATCTTCTAGTCATCCTACATCTTGTACTAGTTGTTATTCATCTTCTTCTAATTGTCTTTCACCTTCTACAAGTTGTCTTTAATCTTCTTATGGTTGTCTTTCATGATCTACTGATTGTTTTTAAATGTTCAACAATTGTCTTCCATCTTCTTCAAGTTGTATTTCACCGTCTTCCAATTGTCTTTCATCTTGTACTGGTTGTTTATCAAGTTTTACTGGTTATCTTTCATCTTCTTCTAGTTGTTTTTCACCTTCTACTAATTATCTTTAATCTTCTTCTAGTTGTCTTTCATGTTCTACTTGTTGTCTTTAATGTTATACAGGTTGTCTTTCATTTACTACATAATGTATTTCATCTTCTTTTAGTTATATTTCATATTATTCCAGTTTTATTTCATCTTCTTCTAGTTGTCTTACTTATTGTACTGGTTGTCTTTCTTGTTCTACTAGTTGGCTTTCATTTTGTATTAGTTGTCTTTCATCTTCTACAAGTTGTCTACTTGCTGTCCTTCATTTTCTTCAACTTGTCCTTAATCTTGTATTAGTTGTCCTTCATTTTCTTATAGTTGTCGAAAACCTTCTACTAGTTTGTCGGCTTCTACTGGTTGTCTTTCATGTTCTACTGGTTGTCTTTCACGTTCTACCGGTTGTCTTTCGTGTACTACAGCTTGTATTTCATCTTATTCTAGTTGTTTTTCACCATGTACTTGTTGTATTTGTTGTTCTAATAGTTGCCTATCATCTTCCACTGGTTGTCTACTAGTTGTATTTCATCTTTTTCTACTGGTCCTTCATCTTTCACTTTCATATTCTTCTAATTGTCTTTCACCTTCTACTAGTTGTCCTTCATCTTCTTATGGTCGTCTTTCATGATCTACTAGTTGTATTTTTCTAGTTGTATTTCATCCTCTTCTAGTTGTATTTAATCTTGTACTGGTTGTCTTTCAAGTTTTACTTGTTGTCGTTCATCTTTTTCTAGTTTTTTTCACCTTCTACTAGTTGTCTTTAATCATCTTCTAGTTGTCTTTCATGTTCTACTGGTTGTCTTTCGTTTACTACATGTTGTATTTCATCTTCTTCTGGTTGTTTTTCATATTATTGTAGTTGTATTTCATCATTTTCTAGTTGTCTTGCTCCTTGTACTGGTTGTCTTTCTTGCTCTACTAGTTGGCTTTCATTTTCTACTAGTTGTTTTTCATCTTCTACTAGTTGTCTACTTGTTGTCCTTCATCTTCTTCTAGTTGTCCTTAATCTTGTATGTCTTTCATTTTCTTATAGTTGTCTTTCAGCTTCTACCGGTTGTCTTTCATGTTCTACTTGTTATCTTTCGTGTACTACAGGTTGTATTTCATCTTGTTCTAGTTGTCTTTCTTGTTCTATTAGTTGTCTTTCATCTTCTACTAGTTGTCTTTTATCTATTACTGGTTGTCTACTGGTTGTATTTCATCTTTTTCTAGTTGTCCTTCATCATTTACTGGTTGTTTTTCATCTTATTCTAATTGTCTTACACCTTCTACTAGTTGTCTTTGATTTTCTTATAGTTGTCTTTCATGATCTACTGGTTGTCTTTCATGTTCAACAAGTTATCTTTCATCTTCTTCTAGTTGTATTTGTCACACCCCCGGACAACCCGCCGCGCATTCAGACGCAAGGCGTTAAGCACATCACATACATTATCAATAACACAACCAACAAGCCACTATATTAAAAATAAAAGGAGTCCACAAACACATAGAAAGGGAAAATATGTCAGACATGGCTAGTCAAACAGTTACCGCCATGTCTACACAATATATTGTTCATACAAATGTAAATTAAAAACAAATAGTGGCTACTTTAATAACTTCCGCTAATTTCCTCACTCGCGGCCTTCCTCCATGTCTCCTTCTTCATTTCCTGGAACTCACATAAAAGGTGGTACGGTGAGAGATCGAACTATCTCTCAGTGCGGGATTTAGTTCCAGCCCGGTGTTTTTACAAATCAATGCATTTAATATCCCAAATAACATAAAAGTAAAGTTTTCGAAAATTTCCCCCAAATTCCTATCAATTCGGATATGCAATCATTTAAAAACAACTTTCATTCCCGACCCTTTTAAATTCACATTTAAGGTTTTTAAATTCCACACTCTGGAAATCCATGCCCGTACATGGAAATCCGGCGAATCGCCACACAAGGACGACCCGTTCAATCACACTCTAGATGGGCCATTGCGGGGACCCATCCGGCGAACCGCCACACAAGGACGACCCGTTCTGTTCACATTTCATACTCTGGGATCTGCCACACACGGACAGTCTGATTTTTAAAAAAAACACATGCTGAGCCGCCTCGCACGGACGGCCCTAATTTAAAGAAAACAATTCATTCACATTCCGCATTCCCAATTCACAATCACAATTCCTGTCAATTCAATTCCATGCATCAAGAATCCCTATCGTGCAATTCTAAACAAAATCAAACGAATGTTCGATATTCACAATATGCAGTTTATCTACCAGATTTTGAAAAAGGATTACTTACCTCCATCCATGCATTTTTGTATTATTTGTAAAAAAAGACCAGGAACCCGCACCTGTATTTTCAGTGACTTCGTTTGAGCGTGTGTCGAGATCTCGCGTATTCTCAGCGTCTCCTAGAATCTCGCGGTTTGCTCCTAAGTTTTTAAACGCTTGATTAGGTTCTTATTTCTACTTAATCTAAAATTACTAATAAAGAATATTCTCATATTATAATATAATTTCAAAGGGAATACTTATTAATAGTTTATATTTTGCGGGTTTTAATATACTTATTATTGACTACGTACTTTTAATTATCTAGAAATATAAAAACATTCTACTACTATCTTGATATATATATTGAAAGTTTGTCTACTGTTTTATTAAAATAATAACATATGTAACAAATTTATAATCGGACATTTGTTTAACTATTGAAACTCCATTCAAACGATTAACCAGATTTAGTATTAATATATCACAAATCAGATCAGATATTAATTTTATGAAATGAAAAGAAAACTTTGTATATTTTATTATAATCAAAATTAATTCCTACTAACAATTGAGATAATTAATGAACAAACATATTTCTAATTATCATAGATCTACTCACCCATTCAGTTCATGAATCAAATATATTCTAAAAAAATTATAGTATAGTCCATATATATCATAAACTCATCGATTAAACAAAATAACATAAATTTAAAATACCTTGATGCAGAATTTTGAAAACAGGAGAGGAGGTTTTGGGGACTCCTTCGGTGGCTGTGAAGAAAATGGATGAGAGAGATAGTGCGGTATATACTTGAATGGGCTCTTTGATTTTTAGCAAGGTTTCATTGTTTAATTTATTTTCAATTAAACTATAAAGAGGTGTGACAGTTTGAGACAAAACAAAGAGGGAAGCGGCAAGAATTTAAAAGGAGAAGATGCGGTTTGGGTCTCCTATAGGTGCTACGAAGGAAAGAGGAATTAAATATGGGCTCCTTTCTAATTTCTGTGAAGAAAACGAATTGATAGAGAGAGTCGGCAGAGGGTTTGATATAAATAATATTAACAAGGGAAGAGGCGCTATTGGCAGGGTAGTTATTTTTTGGAAAGTTATGTTTCTAATTTGAGTAATTAAAATATTATGGATTGTGGGCTGTTGGAAATAATATGCAAAACCGGATTTGTGATTTGGGTAACTTATAAATGTATAAACTATTTCAATTACTGATGTAAATCGGACCACAGTAATTTCTATTCAAGGTAGGTATTTTGAGTTACTTATTAAAGTAATATATTTAATGAAAGAAGAAGAAAAATATATATATATATATATATATAAACTATATATGTATCGTACATTAATTTAGTATTTCAAATACATGACGTTATATAATCAGTTATATTGTTCTTCGATGAAATTTAACAATTAGACCGTACCTCAAAATACATGACGTTACAGTATTCCATCGCCTTCTAGTTGTCATTCATCTTGTACTGGTTGTCTTTCTAGTTTTATTGGTTGTCTTTCATCTTCTTCTAGTTGTTTTTCACTTTATTTTAATTGTCTTCAATATTTTCTAGTTGTCTTTCATGTTCTACTAGTTGTCTTTCATGTTCTATTGGTTGTCTTTCGTTTACTGCAGGTTGTACTTCATCTTCTTTTAGTTGTCTTGCTCCTAGTACTGGTTGTCTTTCTTGTTCAACTGGCTTTCATCTTCTAAAAATTGTTTTTCATCTTCTACAAGTTGTCTACTTGTACTGGTTGTCTTTCATTTTCTAATAGTTGTCTTTCAGCTTCTACTGATATCTTTCGTGTACTACAAGTGGTATTTCATCTTCCTTTAGTTGTTTTTCTTCTTTTACTAGTTGTGTTACATCTTCCACTAGTTGTCTTTCATTTTCTACTGGTTGTCTTCTGGTTGTATTTTATCTTTTTTCTAGTTGTCCTTCATCTTTTACTGGTTGTTTTTCATCTTATTCTAATTGTCTATTAACTTCTACTAGTTCTCTTTCATCTTCTTATGTTTGTCTTTCATGATCAACTGGTTGTCTTTCGTGTTTAACAAGTAGTCTAACATTTTCTTCTAGTTGTATTTCTTCACATTCTAGTTGTCTTTCATCTTGTATTGGTTGTCTTTAACTTTTATTGGTTGTCTTTCATCTTCTTCTAGTTGTTACCTTCTACTAGTTGTCTTTAATCTTCTTCTAGTTTCTTTTACGTTCTACTGGTTGTTTTTCGTTTACTACATGTTGTATTTCATCTTCTTCTAGTTGTCTTGCTCCTTGTACTGGTTGTCTTTCTTGTTCTACTAGTTGGCTTTCAATTTCAACTAGCTGTCTTTCATCTTCTACAAGTTGTATACTTGTTGTCCTTCATCTTCTTCTAATTGTCCTTAATCTTGTACTGGTTGTTTTTTATTTTATTATAGTTGTCTTTTATCTTCTACTAGTTGTCTTTCAGCTTCTACTGGTTGTCTGTCGTGATTTACTAGTTGTCTTTCGTATTCTAACGGTTGTCTTTCGTGTACTAAAGCTTGTATTTCATCTTCTTCTAGTTGTTTTTCTTGTTCTATTAGTTGTCTTTCATCTTCTACTGGTTGTCTACTAGTTGTATTTCATCTTCTTTTAGTTGTCCTTCATGTTCTACATATTGTTTCCGTCTCCTACAAGTTGTATTTCACCATTACTTGTTGTCTTTCATGTTCTACTAGTTGTCTTTAATCTTCTTCTAGTTGTATTTCACTTTTTATTAGTTGTCTTTCTTCTTTTACAAGTTTTCTACTAGTTGTATTTCATCTTCTTATAGTTGTCTTTCATATTCTTTTAGTTGTTTTTCACCTTCTACTAGTTGTATTTCATGTACTTCTAGTTGTATTTCATTTTCTACTGGTTGTCTTTCACGTTCTACTGGTTGTCTTTCGGTTAATACAGCTTGTATTTCATCTTCTTCTAGTTGTATTTCATATTCTTCTAGTTGTATTTCATCTTGTACTAGTTGTCTTTCGTCTATTATTGGTTGTATTTTATTTTCTACTAGTTGGTTTTCATCTTCTACTAGTTGTCTACTGGTTGTATTTCATTTTTTTCTAGTTATCTTTCATCTTGTTCTAATTGTTTTTCATCTTCTTCTAATTGTCTTTCACATTCTACAAGTTCTCTTTAATCTTCTTATGGTTGTCTTTCATAATCTACTAATTGTTTTTAATGTTCAACAGGTTGTCTTTCACTTTATTCTAATTGTATTTCATCGCCTTCCAGTTGTCATTCATCTTGTACTGGTTGTCTGTCAAGTTTTCCTGGTTCTCTTTCATCTTCTTCTAGTTGGTTTCAACTTCTACTGGTTGCCTTTAATGTTCTACATATTGTCTTTTGTTTACTACAAAATGTATTTCATCTTCTTCTAGTTGTCTTGCTCCTTGTTCTGGTTGTCTTTCTTGTTCTACTAGTAGTTGTTCTAAATCTTTTATTGGTTGTTTTTCACCTTCTAGTGAATAAATCTTTTACTGCACCATGCCCCTTTACCACTACACCACTCTTCATTTTTTGTTAAATGCTAGTAGCATTTATATTTAATATATATTTGGACTATTTTATCGCACCATATCCAGAATTCTTGATATCTAATTTATATAATATAAATAAAATATAATATATAAAATAGGCGTATCGTATTCTTGTTTTTTGAAAATTGCCGTATCGCCGTATCCGTATCATATCCTATACGATACCCATACCCGTATCCATGTAACATAGGTTAGTACCATACACATTGACAAATAAATAAATAAATAAAAACTAGCACAATTATGATCCTTTTAATTTGTATAAAGACTTATGCAGAAGGCACAAACCTCCATCAGATTTCTCTGAGAAGCGGAAGCCTGAGAAGTCTTTCTTGCCTCTACTTGAAGACGAGTGACCTCGTAGCTGGACTCACTGAACACATCTTGGGCATCATAAGCGACCTTCTTTAGCTCCTTGAGCCAGAGCTTGACAAAGTAGTCTCTGATCTCCCTCTCTTCAGCATCGTACAGTGTCGCCTTGATCCGTTTCAGAGTTCGCATCAACCTCTCCAGATCCTCCTCAATAGCTCGAGCACGCCTTCTTTCAGAGTTATTAGAATTCAATGAAGAGGGAGATGGAACCTGTGCAGAGGCTCTAATTAAGGGGAGCAAATGGGCGCCTAGAGTGAGCAGAGATGTTATTGTTGAATATTAAATTTATTTCTAACACTAAGAGAGGAGTACTACAATATATTTCTTTTACACAACTAACTCTCACTCACTACGCACTCTAAGCTGGAAGAGGAATTGCTTGATTTGCTTGACACAAAATAAAGACAAAGGGTCCCTATTTATACTAGCTAATGGAATACTCTAGATTCTACAAATTAATTCTAGTCGATTTGGTATTTTCTTATATTACTCTCTATTATACATATTTCTAGATTAATCTTGATTGTGCCAAATTGGGCTTGGGCCTTCTAAATGGACCTGACTTCAACACTCCCCCTCAACACCAATTCAATGTTTGTCTTGATCTTCGGTACTCGGCGTTTATCTGGATCGTCATGTTTTTTGTTGCTTCTTTTAATTTTTTGAGCTTGAAGTTGCTCAGGCGTCTGCGGTCGATCTTCCAGAATAGTGTTCTTCAGAAGAGAAGATTCTAGAATCTTCTTCTCACGCTGCCTTGGCACAGGTCGTCGTTGAATTCTCTTCTCTCAACGGTTTACCTGACAAGCTGCATGTCCTTGCGAACTTGCATCCTACAGTCTTCTCCACAATAGTGACACTCTTCTGTGTCCTTGCGTCATCATCACCCTCCTTGGTAATGGCCTCCAGCTCAGTGCTCTCTTGTGGCTTCTCCTCATCAGCCACTGCGCACCTCACAACTCCGGTCTCCTTCTTAACTGGTTCTTCAACTGATTCTTCAAAGAACCATGACTCGAAGTCGATCTCCTCATCCTCAGGCACATCAGCCTCTTCGACGTCCTCTACGTCAGCCACCGACTGCATTGCAACAGCCGCCATTGCATCCCACTCTTCTTCACTTGGGACCTTCTCCAGTGCCTTCTCCTTCATGGTCACCAGGAAGCTTCCTTCATTCTTTCTGAACTGGCACTCTCTCGCATAGTGCCTCTTCGTCCGCAATTGTAGCACTCCACTCTTCTACTCCGGTATTCACCACTTTCGGCTCCTTTCCCCTCTTGGCCTCTAAGAGCTCCCCATGAACACGAGCACCTCTTGCATTGTTCATGACAAACATTCTCTGCCTCAGGTTGTCATCAATACCTGTCCCTGCTCGACTCTCCACGTCGACCACTATACAGGCCTTTTCCTCTTAGTGCTTCACCGTCAAACCTGCGAGCTGCTTGGCAAGAGCTTCCTGACTGGCCAACAAATTCCCTACACAAATTCTTTACTTTAAGAAAGTACTCACTTACAGTCATGTCACCTTGGGAGATATTCATCAGCTCCCTCTCGAGCAGTTGCAGCCTGACTTGTATATTCCTTGAAAACAACGCGGCGAAGACATCCCATGCCTCTTTTGGTGTCTCCACATCTTCAATATGAGACAGTAGGCTCTTGTCTATCGTAGCCTTCAACACAAATAACGCTCGGCCTGCCTTCACCTTCCACTTCTTGTAAGCTCAGATCGAATTCAGTGGCGATTCGATCTCATCACCACCCACGATTTCCCATAAATTCTGACCCTGCAAATATGGCTTGATACAGGTATGTCAGTCTCTATAATTATAATTATTCAACTTCTCAATGAGACCACTCATGCCACTCAAGTCTGACATTTCGACACCACGACGGACTCGGGTTACACAAACCTCCTAGCCAACAGGACCTTCGACACAACAACAAACTCACTGGTTATACGAACCTTCTAGCCAATAAGACCTAACTTGCTCTCATACCACTTGTTGAATATTAAATTTATTTCTAACACTAAGAGAGGAGTACTACAATATATATCTTCTACACAACTATCTCACACTCACTACTCACTCTAAGCTAGAAGAGGAATTGCATGATTTGCTTGATACAAAATGAAGACTAAGGGTCCCTATTTATACTAGTTAATGGAATACTCTAGATTCTACAAATTAATTCTAGTCGATTTGGTATTTTCTAGATTACTCTCTATTATACATATTTCTAGATTAATCTTGATTGTGCCAAATTGGGCTTGGGCCTTCTAGATGGTGCTGACTTCAACAGTTATCAAATTCCCTGCCATTTTTCTCTGTAGATTTATGTGGAGAGAGAGAAAGAGAGGGAGGTTCCTTAGATCTTAGTTGTGAAAATGAGAAATGAGTAAAGAGCATCAGAG
The DNA here is from genome assembly GCA_025461045.1 of Carex parvula. Taxonomy (NCBI): domain Eukaryota; kingdom Viridiplantae; phylum Streptophyta; class Magnoliopsida; order Poales; family Cyperaceae; genus Carex; species Carex parvula. The sequence continues at coordinate 272,353 of JAJGRW010001772.1, read as the reverse complement.
TTTTCAGATATGGGACAAGTATCCTCTCCAATACTGTAAAAGATTTCCTTCACTTTACGGTTTGAGATTAACTCTCAGCCACTTTGAGAGATTCGGGCTAACGCAGGGGCAGTATTATTGAGCTTTAAGATTCATGCCAAGTTAAAAAAAACGGTCCAGATCCAGTAATTGTAAAATATTCCCTATTACGATATAGGAGAAGATCTGAATTCTCAGATATGAGGCAAAGCTATAATCAATTTTAAAATACCACAATAATTGAGAGAATTTTACTCTAACATCCTTATCAATCAATTTTAAAATACCACAATAATTTATCGTGGCCATCCAATTAGGGGTGAAAACGGTTTCAATACGGATCGTATAATTGTAAAACTATATTCGTATCCGTTTTTATTTTTCGGATATATACGGATACGGATTGGATATTAGACGAATACGGATCAGATATTTATTTAATTAAATAGTGAATACTATAAATTTTTTATAATATATATTAAATTATATGGTATATATCTATTATTCAGATACGGATAATTAAAATTTAAATGTCATATCTGTATTTGTATTCGTATCCACACGGATATTCGAATATCAAATATCCGTATCTGATTTTTCGAATACGAATCAAATAAGAATCGGATATTATCCATTCCGTTTTCACCCCTACATCCAATAGAAATTTTATGTACTGAGCATAAATAATGTATTGCTTATTTTCTAGTTGGACTATATCAGAACGCTGGCCTCATGGAATATAACTTAATATGAATGGTTAGTAAATGTTCGATGGGCCCTGATGGCCACCAATTGGGCTGCTCTGAGTAGGCTCCATCTCTTACCTGTCTGATTCTGATTTAAAGGGTTGTGTGTCGCTGACAATGCGGTCCAACTGTGAGGCTTATTCCTTTTTTACAAAGTCATCACGGACTCAGATCAGAGTTAAGGAACAATGCTCAAGAATTTTCAGCGATGAATTACCAGAGGAAATTATACAGCAAATGGCGCTCTACTGATCCAGCCCTGAGTTAGCCCCCTTCAATTTTTCAACTACTACTTTTTTTTTTTCAATTTCTTTTTCGTATATTCTGCCATTTTTGCATTACCATTTATCTATGTCATACCGTGTCAGGTCATGCTTCAATTTTTGCATTACCATGAACAATCACAAATATTTTCAGATTTGGTGGCTGCTCCTGTTAGCAGATTAAATTAGAGGGGTTGTCCTTTCAAGAAAAATATAATTAAAAAAATATATATATTATACATGCAATCTAACACCCATCTCTCACATTAATCATCACTAGCAAAGTCAACTGGCAAAAAGATACTCATAATCAGAATCAGATAAACAGTGAGACTCTTTTCTAGGCACTATACAGTACAAAAGTCCTAGCAAAGCTTAAAAATCTACACAATTAATTATACATGATGGACATGATCATAAGAATATAAAATAATTTACATTATATCTAAGTATTGTTCCTGGTTCATGACTGAGTTGAACCGATAAAATTTGGCTGTACTGCATTCTCCATATCCCAACTTCTGGTCCTGTTATTCAATTTTTCGAATAATCAATCAATAACACGGAAATTATCGGATTTACGGCTCGGAAAAAGCATGGAAAATGAGTGAGGCTATGATACTATGCATAGCACGGATTGGTCCGTACTATAGATTAATATCTTTGTTTTCTTTCAATTGTCGATCTAAACCATTCAGCATCGTCTTCATATGAAAATATACTTGTAGATCAAATTTTACATTTTTACAAACTTTTTACTATTTTTTTAGATAGGTAGAAAATCACTTGATCTAAAAATTCTAGAGCATTTAGATCAAGTGATTTTCTACCTATCTAAAAAAATAGTAAAAAATTCAATAAAAATGTAAAAGTTAGTGTGCAAGTACATTTTCATATGGAGATCATGTTGAATGGTTCAAATTGATTATTTGAACATTGAAAACAAAAATATTGATCCATAGTACAGAGTACGGACCAATCCGCACTATGCATAGTACCATAGCCTCACTCATGAAAAATTATTCAGAAATAATATAACTTAGTCACAGTACCAACTTACACTGCTGAGGACAGTTGTCTCCAATCCATGATGCGTCTCGGCTGCACCGAATGCCTTTCAAGAAACCCATTTGATGAAATCTCGGGATCTTCTGACCGGCTAGACATGCTAGGTGGGTCCCACACCGGCACCACACCTTGCGACCCCCTTCCTGTGAAACTACTAGAAGCTTCTGTCGGTTCTCCGACAAACCTCCGTGCATTATTGTTATTGTTATTGTTATTATTATTCCCTCGTGTGGGCCCCGCACCCACAAAACCGACATTAATCGGCACCTCTGCATTGTGCCCTAGATTGTTCCCCATGTTGTTGTGCATTAGATTGTTATTCGACACGTTTGACACTTCTTCATCCTCCCCAACCCGGATCAATGACGAGGTCATGCTAGGCACCATTTGATCCATGCGCCGGGTAACCTGACCCGGCCCGTTAACCCTAACGGGTCGTACGGGTTCAGTTTCGATAAACTCCATTTGCATATCGACTGGGAAATCAATCGGAGGCAACTCCGAGTCGCCTAACCCTTCTTCTGTGCCATTCGCTAATGCGGCCCTTGATGCTGCCTCTAACTGCCACATATCAGCAAGTGCGTCTTGAAGCCTGGCTTTGGCGGACTCCAAATCGATAATTGGTAACGGGTAATTGGATCCTAGTTCGACTCCGGCTGCTTGTAACACGGGTTCAGGTGCATCCCATGGGTGGTGGATCCATTCGGTTGGAAGTCGTGCTAATTCGGGTAACCACCGGCGCACGTACTCTCCATGCGGGTCAAATTTGTACCCTTCAAACTGTGAAATGTAGGATAATAAATCATCAATAGATAAAGTTCTCAAATTTAAATCTGTTACTGAAAAGAATTATATTTGCACTGATGAAATGAAGATACATGCTCATCATTCACCAAACCATTATCCTTTTCTCAATCCAAGATTATTATTTTTTTTTAGTGAGGCTATGGTACATATGCATAGCGTAGATTGGACCATACTATGGATCAGTATTTTCATTTTCAAAGTCCAAACATTCGATCTGAACCGTTCAACATAATTTTCATATGAAAAATATACTTGTAGATTACATTTTACATTTTTTTTAATTTTTTAACTACTTTTTTTATAGGTAGAAATTTACTACTTTTGAATGGTCTAAAATATTTAGATCAAGTGATTTTTTACCTATCTAAAAAAGTAGTAAAAAAATTCTAAAAAATATAAAATTTGATCTACCAGTACATTTCCATATGGAGATCATGTTGCATGGTTCAAATCGACTGTTTGGACTTTTAAAACAGAGATATTGACCCATAGTACAGACCAATATGCATTTTGCATAGTACCATAGCCTCACTCTTCTTCTTTTTTTACTTGTTTACAGAACTGCTGCTAAAATATTTCTATATACCTCGGGATTATCTATCTGATCCAACTCTCGGCCATCTGGCAATGATCCCGAAATATACTGCCAACCAAGCGCATCACTTTCCAGATCAGCATCCAACAAAGTATCCCAAAAGTACTTCATCCCCCACCGCCACGGCAACTGGAGAACTTTAACAAAGAAGCTCGACACGACAACCCGGATCCGGTCATGTAGCCAACCTGTGGCCCACAACTCCCTCATACCCGCATCCACTAACGGGTAGCCTGTTCTACCTTGCCTCCATGCCTTGAATAATGCTTCATCTATTACCCATGGGAAGAACCTTAGATGCGCCAAGAGAGGTCGCTCGTGACTACACGGGTGGTTAAAACTCATGTACCTGGAACAGTCGCCAGATTGAGATACACAATTTATAAGTTAAAATGAACCAAATGTAAACTTTTAATTATAAGTAAATAGTTAGATTTAGCAGTCTAATTCATATCCTCTGAGGTAACAGGATATTTCTATTAGATCAGGACCGTCTAATCAAAATCCGAGCCAATTCGGCTCAAAGTGAAATGCACAGGGCTCTTAAATATTTGTGCGGATTCTGATCGGATGGTATGGATCTAGACAGAAATTTTATGTTACCTTAGGTGATATGAATTCCAAAAAACAAACAGTTATTACTTTGACACAGTGGAACAGTATACCTTGAGTACTCCCTCAGGCCGATTGACCTAAGAAAGAGACTACAACTCTCTTCACCGGTTTTGTTTCCTTCATTAGTCCACACAAGTTGCTTCATGCGAACAAGGTGAAACACCTTTCGCACACTTAATTCGCCGAAATGGAGGTGAGGTGAGAGGAGAGAAGTGCTGGAACCATCGGCCTTCTTACGATTGGTTGAGTAATTGATCAGGGGCCCGTTGAGAAATGCCATGAGGGCCCGGTCAGCGTTGCGCCAGCCTGGCGTCCATGCTCGCGCCAGCAGGGCGTTGCTCCCCCGCTCTGAGTCGTCCTCGAATGATACTGTGCTGTCTGAAAGGCACGTCGATACATCCCCTGCAATTTGAGATTTTGGTGGGACAACAGAGAGTTAATTCACTCTTCACTGGGTGGAATCAATACTAATTGTAGTATATATTATAAATATTTTGAGTACCAATATAGTAGTATATATGCATATTACACAGCAGCCTCTGCTGTGGACTAATTATCTCTGTTTTTAAAGTCCAAACAGTGAATCTGAACCATTCATAATGATCTTCATATAAAAATGTACTTGCAGACAAAATTTTACATTTTTTAGAAAAAATTTACTATTTTTTAGATAGGTAGAAAATCACTTGATATGGTAAAAATGTAATTGTTTCAGTAATTCGACAACAGTAACAGAATTTAAGTATAAATATTTTGAGTAAAAATTGGAATCATACATTTTACAAAACAAAAGTTCATGAAACTCTAAAACAAGATTTATTTTTCAGACCCTCGTTTTTTTTTTCTGTACCAAGTTGTTGCAGATTTAAAAGCACAATTTTTCTTTGTAGTAGAGAAGTGAGGCTATGGTAAAATGTATATTACACAGAGCCTGCGCTATGGACTCATTATCTCCGTTTTTAAAGTCCAAACAGTGAATCTGAACTGTTCATAATGATCTTGATATAAAAACGTATTTGCAGACAAAATTTTACATTTTTTAGAATTTTTGTACTATTTTTTAGATGGGTAGAAAATCACTAGATATGAAAATTCTGGACCCTCCAAAAGCGGTGTTTTTCTACCTATCTAAAAAAATAGTAAAAAAATTAAAAAAAATAAATATAAAATTTGGTATGTAAGTACATTTTCATATGGAGATCATGTTTAACGGTTAGGATCGACTGTTTGAACTTTGAAATAGAGATAGGATAGAGGGAATAAGCACCCAATGGGACTAAGAAAAGAACCCTAATATATCACGTAATCTTGTCTTAGGGAATATGCCAAATAAAAAAGCATGACACCATAGAGATTTTTAAAGGTTTCAATCAGATTAGTTCAGTATAAAGCGAAGCATTACCAGAGCATATTCTTTTGGGTGGAAGTAAAGGGGCGGCGGGGTCATATGGCATGCTGAGGCACTTATTCCAGAAAGGGGCAAAAGTGGAAAAAGGTTGTTCATTTTCATCATTCACCTCCCATGGATCATAAAGCAAGTCGGCATTGAATGAACTGACATTTATGCCCCTGGCTGATAAAAGCTCCTTCAGCTGGTGATCTCTTGCCAGAGATAGCGGGTCTGAAACAGTCAAAAATAAGCATATGAAATAACAATAATAACAAAAAAAATATCAAAAAAAGGGAAGCAATTACCAGTTCAGATAGGTACCAGATGATATGTACCAGTTCAGATAAGTACCAGATGTTGAGTGGTATAGTAGTAATAAAAAAATGGCAAGCTAAACCAAATAAATCAGTTTATAAAGATAAAGAATTGCTAAAACAATGTTTTGTGCGAGCATACTTTAACAAGATAAAACTAGTTTAATAATAATAGTTGAAAAATAAAAAATAAAAAGTGTTCCAATGCTAAAAAATAGAATATAATAATAAATTAATACAATTAAAATAACATTAAGAGATTTAAACCATAACTAAAGAAAGATAGGAAATTGTATATGTATTGACATTTAATTAGATTAATTGGGTTTGAATAGATAAATACAAGGGAAATAAATAAACAAACATAAGCCACAAAAAAGGAATAGTCCAGCAGAGCCAATCAAATAAACAAATCTGAAAATATCACCAAAAAAGGCCAAGAACTATCAACATCAGGTGAAGCAATTAATAAAAGAAACAAGCAGAGAACAAACAATAAGTGCCCATAAAGTAAACCCCATAACTTGTAATTATCAAAAGCACCATTTGTTAGGTGGGTCTCACATGAATAATGTTCAATTAATTAAAGTCTTCTCAATTTATGCTAAACAACCCATAATTATAAATAATTGGTAATTAATTAAGTATGTTTCAGATAGATAGATTTGAAACTTTCACATTTTTTAAATCAATTAAAAAATTATTAGCCTTTCTGACTTTCTCCTTTGGGAACAAAGCAAGAATCTTTCCTTAAGGAACAAATTCCAACAGTAAACATAACCAAAGTACCTCAAAAGTTGCAAATAAACAATAAATTTTACAATTATAGTAAGTAAGATTCAGATGCAACCCAGTTCCTAACCAATAACAACCCAATAGAGTAATAATTGTAACAGAGCAGTTTTGGCATCAAACAGCACACAAATCATATACACACTGTTTTGATTATACAGTTCCGGCGCTGCATGAAGCCAAAGCTGCTCTGTTAATAAATAAATTGCAACTAACCATAGAGATGATTGAAGAAGACATTAGTGGCACCAGTGCGGTGCACCAGGTCCACCAACGCCGCAGCAGAATCAGCTGATCGTCTATAAACAAGCGGCGCTGCACCGAGTTTACGGAGAGAAGCATCGAGATGCCGGAGACTCTGAGAAAGCCACCACCGGGAAACTCTACCAGGGTAAAACGGGCCTTCTTCCTCTGGGGCCCATATGTAGACTGTGATAACCTCTCCTGCCCGAACCCCAGCTGACAGCGCTGGATTGTCTTCGACTCTCAAATCCCGCCTGAACCAGACGATGCTCCGGGCAGGCGTGGTGGAGTCATGGTGGAGACCTGATTGAGTTGGTGAAGCAGGCATCAAAGAAGGTTGTTTATTGAAAGAAGGTTAGAGGGGTGATGAGGTGAGGTGAGGTGAGGTGAGGGGAAGTGGGCTTATCTGGTTTTGAGTATTTTGTGTTTGTTTGTGTGGGTGAGAGAGGAGATAGAGTAAGACCAGGAATTCATATCACCGACGGTACCGTAAAAGGGAATCTTTTGCAATTACTTGATCTGGACCGTTCTTTTGAACTTGGCACGAATCTCAAAGCCCAATAATAATGCCCCCTCAGTCAGCCCGAATCCCAAACCGGCTGAAAGTTAATCTCAAACCGTAAATAGCTAACTGTAAAAGGGAATCTTTTACGGTACCGTCGAGGATATGGATTCGTAAGACTAGAGGGTGGGAGACAGAGAGGAATTCATTTCACCTTAGGTAACAGAAATTTTGAGTTTAGATTAGAACCGTCCGATCAGAATCCGCAAGAATATTAAAGTGAACCAGTGCATTCCGGATTGATCCGATTCTGATCGGACGGTCCGAGAGATAGATGAATTCATATCACCTGAGGTAACAAAAATTTTGAGTTTAGATCTGGACCGTGCGATCGGAATCCACACGATTATTAAAGTAAACCTGTGCAATCTACCTTTGGCCGGATTGGTCCGGATTCTGATTGACGGTCCGCATCTGAAATCAAAGTTTATGTTACCTCAGAGGATGCGGACACGCAATAGAGTAAGATTATTGCCTGCTGTAACGGAAATTTTGATTTCCAAACCGTCCGATCAGATTCCGCACGAATATTGAAGTAATTGAACTGTCGGGAGTAAAATTATAGTTTATTTTACCTCAGAGAATGCGGACTCGAGAGAGAGAGAGGTGAAGAAGAAGTGGGGAATGAAAGGGATGGAATAGGATTATACGGTGCCTATAGTGGAATGTGTCGTCTCTATACTGTCGTGTCGTCGGTAAGATTTAGCAGAGCCGTTTTAGCTTCATGCAACGCACGAATTGCAGAACTAAAATAGCGCTGCATATGGTTGGTGCGCTGCATGAAGCCAAAACTACTCTGTTAAATCTTTAAGGTGAATTCCTGAGATGAGATGCTGATGATGCATGAACGAATGTTCTTTCTCTTTGGTTCTTTCTTATGCTGGCATGACCAATAAATAAGTAACATCCAACCAAACACTTGAGAGTAGATCCGATGGGCATCGGACCTATTCTGGTTCGACGTGTTTAATCACCGTCCATTTGCTTTAATATTCGTACGGAACGCTTTAAACTTCGTGATAATCTGTTTCAATTTTCGTGCGCACACATCTAAAAGTAGGTCCGATGGGCATCGGACCTACTCCGTTCTCCCAACCAAAACACCACCTATCCATGCGAAACAGTTGTGGACCTGTAAAATAAATTTTATATAATTTTATTTTGAGAAGGGAGATCCGACGGGTACTGGATCTACTTTTTGAATTCGATGAGCTCGAGTATCGTCTGATTCGCTTTAAAATATTGTGCACTCGAACAGTTGCAAAATTATAAAATGCATTTTATATAATTTCATTTTGAGAACAGAGTAGATTCGATGGCATCGGATCTACTTTTGAATTCGATGAGCTCCAAGATCATCTGATCCATTTTAAAATCTGTGCACACTCAAACAGTTGCGGAATTGTAAAATAAATTTTATATAATTTCATTTTTATATAATTTTATATAATTTCAGTTCGATCTGCTTTCAAATATGTGCGCACAAGAATTGACGTGAGTGTGTACGAATATTAAAGAGATGGTCCTAGAACCCATCGAACTAAAGTAGGTATGATACCCACGGACCTACTCTCCAGTCTTTAATTTTATGGCGACCCTAATAGAAATATTTTTTGACTGAGGTTATCGTCAGGGCTGATAAAACTACAATGAGTGAGGTCAATTGACTGCATTTATGTATATTTTTTATATAATTTAGAGCAAAATGTCATGGATACTGTAAATTCATTTTTGTTCTCAACATAAAAATTTATATGGTTGGACTCTTAATGTGTGTCTGACATTTATAGTTCGAAAATCTAACTCCGCCTTTGGTTTATGGTAATATGTATATTATGGATCAACTCGTGCTATGGCTATATCTCTATTTTCAAAGTTTAGATAGTTGATTTGAACTGTTAAATATGATTTCTGTATGAAAAAGTACTTGCAAACTAAATTTTATATTTTTTTTATAATTTTTTTTACTATTTTTTAGATAGGGAGAAAATTACTGATTTTGGACGGTCTAGAATTTTTAAATTTTCTATTTATCTAAAAAAATAGTAAAGAAATTCTGAAAAATGTAAAATTTAGGTTGCAATTACATTTTAATATGAAGAGAATGTTGAATGGTTCATATTAACTGTTTAGGCTTTAAGCTTTAAGATTGGAGATATGAATCCATAGCGTGGGTTGTTATGTAATATGCATGTTACCATGTCCTCACTAATTTTTTTTTATAAAAATTAAAAAAATTAAAAGATAAAAAAGGAAATTTTAATTTTAATTAAAAAAGGTCATAATGTTCATGTGCATTACGTCACTTAGTTTTCCAGAAGTCTAAATATTGTATAGAATAAATTATAGACTATCAACATGCACTATTTTTTATGTAGAGTAAAGAACGATTTGAATTTTTATTAGAAGACTTCAAATCTCTAAAAGTCTTAAAATAAGTTTGGATAGGCTGCCTACAATAAATCATGGATATAGGTGTAGGGACCTAAAAAGTCACGGTGTGACCCCATATGTCACATCATAGTACGGTATATGTATCGGACACGGCACGTGATCACGCGAGTCATCTGTAATTAGAACCGTTAAATTTTAAATAAACCACCTTAAATTATTAAAAAAAATAGTTAAATGTGATCAAACGTGGTAAGTTATATTTTGATAAGTCACGTGTGATCACGACATGTCTTAGTTTCAGCGTGACTAACGTGCTGTGACATCACATGTTGAGACTATTTTTTCAAATTTAGTCACATCACATTACCTATTTAGAACCTCTGATAGGTGGCATATTCACATATGTGATATGTGCAACACATAATTGAAGCCCCTCTTCTATGTTGTCTCTGCAGAATTCAAATTAAAATGTAACTTTAAATTTAAATTTGGATTAAGATCGTTTGTAATAAATTGACACGAATCTTAAAGCATCCTTGTGAATTTTGAAATTGGTTTTAATTACTTCAAATTTTGATTGAATGGTCCGGATTTTAAACTCAATTTTTTAAGTAAAGTTTCGAGGTCAAGCAATCCAACTATTTAATATTCACAAAAAATTATCTTTTTCAAATTTTGAACCTGTGACTTCCTACACCACGGAGTAGCTAATTAACTTGGATCTGCTGCTCCAACAATAAGCACAGGAAGATTATGGGTTAAAAGAGTTTAACTTGGATTTTTTTTTTTTCTTCGGTAACAAACTCAAAAATAAAATTGTTAAAACAAGAGTTTAACAAATTGTTACTTTATAATATTCACTGCATAGGACCAAGTCAATCACTCAATGGGATGGAATATTCGTTGAGCTGGTGCTCCTGGAGCACCTAATAACTGTCCCTAATTCTGTGCGCCACCAACCATTGTCATTTCAGATTTTATGTGCCTCCTTCAGTGTAGAAACTATATAAGCACGATCTATGGTGCACATTGACAACTTAATGATTCGAGAAAGATTCAACAAGGTCAAAATTTTGTGATTCGGGAATAATTCTGATATAATTTGGAAATAATTCGGAATTATATATTGAGTCCGGACCGGAGATCTTAGTCCCACAAAAGAGCCAAAAAAATTATATACTAGAATTTTTTTTGGCCTAGAGAATAATTCAGGAAATTCGCGAATAATTCGGATATACCGAATTGTACACAGACTAATTCGCCAACGACTCAAATATGAATTCACAAATCTTGTTACTATGCCATGGTATACTAGAATTACATAATTTTGTAAATAACTGTATGTGCTCGTCGGACGGACAGGGAACCGCCAAATGATTAATCAAGAATAATCGGGAATAATCGGACATAATTGGAAATACTTAGCCATATGCACTCGTCGGATGGACATGCATGGTACCACCAAGCGATTAATCGGAAATAATCGGTCATAATCGAAATACTCGGCCGATTAGTCAAAAAAATCCGTGACAGTATGGTTGCCTCCAACAACTAATCGGCTGATTAACTGACTTAAACTGCCGTTTTTTACAACACTGGAATTACACATCATCATAGCTACACGGTTGGATTCACATCAAAAGCACCAATGGTGAGAAGATGGTTTTGGCACTATTTCGCTTGACTATATATATTTTTTTCCTAAAAGATGATCACTTTATTTCTTAAAGACTCTAATGCTATACATTGAATTTTGATACCATGTCGTCATAACTTTCGTTTGACTACATGGCTAGAGGCGCTATGCATTGAATATTAGTTTTATTCCTATGTTTCATATTCACATTGACATGACAACCCATTTTGTCATGTGGAGTATTAAGAGGGCCAAGTTATTTTTGTGGCTAACAGTGATGTCATTAAAAGATCATGATCGTTTTTTCTATTTAAAAGTCTATTAGTTATTTATAAATGCTAAGTAATTGTATACCATGAAATAGATACAATGATACACAATGATACATAAGAATAGAATAAAAGTGTGCTCACAAATTTCTCTCCCAAGATATAGTAAATCTTTGAAGTGCCTCCTTAAAAAAGAAACCGAACATTCTGCTAACAAGATCTATCCGTCTATCCATCCATGATCTGAAAGGTCATAATTAAAATATGGATTGTCTTTTCAAAATCAAATAATATCCATATTTTTATTGTGACCGTTGAGATTATGAATGGAATGACGGATGAACCTTGTTACCAGGAATTTTCTGCCCACCTATGAGCAGGAGATTCGGTTCCGATTCGGAGCATGGAATTAAGCAAGCAACTATAATTTTTTCAAAATACTATTATAAATACAAAAGGAGATGACAAATCTCAAGTAAATGTTTTGTTCAATTTTGGATGGATAAATCTAATGGGTTATGAGATAAGTTAAATATTTTGTTTAATTTTGGATGGATAAATTTAATAGTATGCATTGTCAATTTGAATTGTACTAGAGACATCAATTTCTTGAAGAGATTATCTAACAAGCTATTTTTCTTTGTTAGAAATTGACAGGGTTCTTGCAAGGACAGTGAAGTTTTGGGCTTTTGCTCTGAAGGGGGGCCCTGTTTTGTACCAATTTGAAGTTCCCTTTGTTTCTTTGCTTTGATTAGATTCATTTCATATATCAATAAGAACTGTGTGGAATCACCTTTAAGAAGAAGAAGAATTATTGTACTTTTAGGGGGATCCAATGGACATTAGACCAAATTCAATATAATATTTAACCAGAGCTGTTCGATCTGCATCAAAATGCATGCTCACTTGATCAAGACGAATCTTATAATTTATTTCGGAAATCTTAATACGGATTAGACATTTTTTGGCCTAACATCGGACCGCCCCTGATTCTGTCTTGCAGAGTTATCTCACTAATTTTCTTTTATTTTCTATTTTTTGTGTTGCAATTATGTGTAAAATTTAGATAAATGTAGGAAGTTCATCGTTAAAATTGCAGTTAAGAGGAACAATTTTTTTGAAAGAAAGATGAAGGTCAAGTCTTTAAATTCTATATATCTGTTATTATAACAACAAAAATTTCATCTAAGTTTCGAACCATGACCTCCCATATGAGAACAAGATCTAGTTCTTAGTTAAAAGGAACAATTAAATTGCAACAATAAGCATTATAATAGAAGAAAATAGAAGAAAAAGTTGTATCCAGACAAATGTTCAACAACTAATGCGCGCATTGCTCATGTTATTTTTTAGATAAAGTTTAAATATTTATTGAAAATTTCTATTTTGATTTCTAACGTGTGTGAAAATATTATCTTGATAACTACATCAAAGTTGGCTCTCATCAGTGCATTCACGTTTATTGATGCTGAATGAGAAAGTCACAAGTATCATGTGATGCTGAATGAGAAATATTATCTTAGGATGGAAGCATTTTCATAAATTACTCTACTTTATTCTTACCTGTTAAAAATTATCAGATAATGAAACACTAGCGGGTGAATGACGAATAATACTAATATAATAATTACTTTATTACATTTTACAAGTAGAATATTAAAACTCGTTTATTTTACACATATGCAATTATATTACTAATAAAAAAATGTACAATTAATTTTAACAAAATTGTTTTTTATATAAAACAAGAGAATTGAAAAACACGATATCTCAATAATTTAACTAAATAACAAGACATGTAAATAAAAGTAATATGTTTAACATTTTTCTTATAAAAAAAAACATACACTAAATAACAAAAGTACATCGCTAATTATTGCTCAAACATTATCATATGAAATATCACACAAATAAGTTTCACCATCACTAATTATTGCTCAAACATTATCATATAATCTTATTTTATATAATTACCGTATAGGGTAATGGGTACGAAATAGTCTTTATCTGTACCCTTATTCATTTAGCTAACAAAAAAAAAAATTCTTATATATCCATACCCATACCCCATAAACTATCTAAAAAAACACTCTCAACGACTGAAATTTGCCCATTATAATCCTTTGAGGTGTATATATATATATACACACACAACAAGCAACAACTACACAAGCATAGTTTATTTTTTTTAACTTTTGGTCATAAAAATGATAATGTAATTCTCCTTTTATTTCTCTCCAGCTACTGGAAGTATCATTTTCTATGTTACATCAGACCCTACTTTTTATGTAGCCGTAATTTTCAGAGGCAGAACTAGAAAATTGAAACTGGAATATGAAAGATTTAGAAAATTGAAATTGGAATCTGAAAGATCTAGTGCAGTGTAATTTCATTCTATCCACATGGTTAAAAAGTATTGATGCATGAAAAAATTATAAAATTTAATTGACAAAATTACAAATTTTCAATTTATAAGGGAACTTAATCCATTTCCCTCACCACCATCTGTCCCCTGACTGTTTGGAAAATTTTGAGATTATTTTGAGTTGTGGATTTACAAATTGCAGTTAATTCTAATTTGAGCATTTAGTTGAAGAGTTCTTAAAGATATGTTTTTTTACATATAACATACAGAGCAAAATTGCAATTCTTTTTAGTTCATTTCTAGTCAAATTATTTCTTTGCATCATGCTATAAGTCTATCACTAAGAATTATATTGAAATTACTGTACATGATAACATAATGTTAACAAATATTTTGTCCAAATTGTGTTCCTAAATGTTATATAACAACAAGTTATTTTTGAATAAGTAGTAATGTGTAATTCATTTAGACAAATCTTAAGATGAATTCAAGTAAACTCACACATATATGAATAATTATTAAGAAATTAGAGTTAAAAGATACATTATTATTTATCATTTTAGTAATAAATTTGGTCCATACTTTTCCAATATTTGAAAATACCTAAATATTCTGAAAACAAAATGCTAATAATTATTCCCTCAAAAAAAAAAAACCCTTCAAATATTGGAAACAACATGATAAGTTGGGGTGATTTCTACAAGGTGGCAAGTGCCATGCATGGAACCACTCTATGTGACACTAATGCTCGGTTACGGATCGGTACAGACAAGGGCGGACGCAAGATTTCTGTCAGGGAGGGGCAGGAATCGGGTTAAAATAGCTTACTGGGTTCAAAACTATTAACTAATCAGGTACTAAAAAAATACAATCAACATAATAAGAAACAATAAAAATAGTCTAGTCTTACATAATAAAAAACAACAAAATAATATCATTTTACATATTAAAAAACAACAAAGTTGGTCCGGATCTGTAAATTTCTATAAAAACAACAAAGTTACTTATTAATAGTGCTTTTGGACTGGTCTGGCGGGCTTTCCAGTTCCAGAGAAGGGCAAAGTGGTACCAAGTCTGTATTTTTCCTCTGAATTTCAAAATCCAGCTGGGAGGGGTAGCTGCCCCCCTCTAGCTGTGTATGGGTTCGCCCCTGGGTACGGTGGTGGACAATGTGACATTATTCACGATTCCATTCTTTACTTTTAATTATACAGTTCATACCAATCCATATACAATGAAATATAGGTTCATAGCAGCTGATGCAGTATCTAAGATAGGTATAATACTTGCTTTAGTTGCATGGGCAAAATGGTACAAAAAAGGTAGCTATGCTTGTCTTTAACTTGTATCTCTCTATCTACTCTAAACAACACGCTCATCGTCGGTGTACCGCTTGTCATGGCCATGTATGACAAGTGGGCCCAGGACCTGGTGGTGCAATTGACAGTGGTGCAGTCGATTGTTTGGTTTGGAGCTTAGAAAGGCGGTGAATAACATTGGTTCTAATTCAATACAAGCACAAGCAACACCAGTTGATCGAGATTTGGAGGCGATTGCGGAGACGGATAGTGAAATTACATCATTGTCCTTGATGAAGAAGGTTTGGTTCAAGCTTGCAAGAAATCCTAATGTCTATATGCAAGTCTTTTAGGAATAACATGGTCACTTATTGCTAATAGGGACAGAATAACTGAATCAGAATCAAATTAACCCTTCTTTCTTTGGCAGTTTTATATATGTTGAATTAATAAAATGATCTTCAAAATTGTTTCTTTGGCAATTTTATATGAGACTCTGGTACTATGCAAATATCGCGGATTGGTGTGTAACTGTGTACTATGGATTAATCTTCATTTTTAAAGTCTAAGTAGTTGATGTAAACCGTTCAACATGATTTCCATTTGAAAATGTACTTTTTTTAGATATGTAAATTATCACTACTTTTGAATGGTTTATAATTTTTAGATTAAGTAATATACCTTTGATCTAAAAAGGTTAACTAATTAATAGTTAATTTAATTTATTGTTTACTGCATAGCTTTCATTGTAGCTTTGGTGCTTATTGCTTACTTCATAGTTATAGGGTTCATTTGATTAACTCTCATTGCATTCATTTTACCCTCTAATGTTGATTCCTATTTTTCTATAATTTTTGCAAACAAAATAAATTGCTATTTTTTTTAACAACAGAGAACCCAAAGCTCATCCAAATTAACTTATAAAATTAGTATATATATAATGAGGAGGGTTCAAATGCACTATAATTTTTGTGTTCCAATATGCTCCATATCATTTATCTCTATTTTCAAAGTCCAAACAGTCGATCCGAACTGTTCAACATGATATTCATAATAAAATATGTTTGGAGACCAAATTTTATATTTTTTAGAACTTTTTTAATATTTTTTTAGATTGGTACAATATCACTTTATCGGATGGTCCATAATCTTCTTAAAAAGGTGATTTTGTACATATCTAAAAAAATAGTAAAAAAATTATAAAAATTATAAAATTTGGTATCCAAACATATTTTATTATGAAGATCATGTTGAGCGGTTCAAATCGACTGTTCGGACTTTAAAAATGGAGATAAAGAATGTGAAGCATATTGGAGCACAAATATAATGGTGCATTTGAACCCTCCTCATATATAATTACAATTTAAAACTTACAAATTAGAGAGTCAAAATACACCTGATGCCATCAACCGTATACTGGTAGGTATCAGCAATACACGGCTGAGGTTGCTGTTATATTGATCCAATAATACATCTAACCAAATATCAAATAGTGACACCAGTACTATGATAGTGCAAGGGGGAGATATAGACACCAATGTCATGACCTAGTCTGATACATATAAATTTCGGATTTTTTTTAAAAACCGTAAATGAAAAAATGTTTTCTACGAAACCAACATGATGACTCCAAATTTTACAAAAACCATCAGAACCGAGATGCCAATTCGGTCCCAAAGATTTTTTTTTCTCCGGACCGAATTGGCATCTCGGTCCCCCTTTATTCACAGCAAAACAGAGTGGGACTTTGTGGCCGATCGTGTGGCTGGCTCTGGACCGAGTAGCCATTTCGGTCCAGAGAATTATTTGGCCAGACCGAGATGGCTTCTCGGTCCAGAGATTTTTTTTGAATTTTTTCGGCAAGACCGAGTAGCCATCTCGGTCCCAATGAATTTTTTTCGGAAAAACCGAGTAGCCATCTCGGTCCAGAGTGTTATTTCCTATAAAATAATGTATTCTGCTCTCTCTTTGCATAACTATTTTTGCGAGACAGAGACAGAGACCTCTGAGCTTCTTCTTCCTTTCTGACACCTGAGCTTCCGAGACCTTCATGCCTCTCTATTGTGCATAGTTTCAGTTTTCCAAATTACAGATCGGCTCCTGCATTGTGCCTCTAGCGTTCGTCTGAATACTGTAGTAAGTTTTTTTTTTCAATTATGATCGTATTTTTTGCTGTAAAATTGAAAATTATCAAAGGTTAATCGTGAAATTTTTTGTTCAGGAAATGTCTCAAGTATTAATAAATGTGTATCACAGACGCGAAATTACAGACGCACCGACCTGTACATTTCCTGTTACTAACTCAACTAGTCTTGATGAGCTAAGAAGACAGATATATGTTGGCATTCGTTTGCTCCCTAGCCGGTTCGATCTGACAATCAGCGCACGTTTGAACACGGCACCACCTGGCTCAGCAGAAAAATACTTGTTGTTCAACATAGACCACGAAGCGACTTGGTATATGGTGCTTGCGAATGCCACTCCGGTATTGAATTTTAAACTTCTTGAATTAGTGGTTGAGTCAGTACCAGTTGTTAGTCAGACCAATTATGACCCATACCCGGGTAGTGTACCCGGAACTAGCAGAGACATACCGGTGATTGATTCACCGGTACATTGTGATGAAACCCCCGAAACACCCCCGGTTGATTTGCAGAATTATTTTGACCAACTGAATAATGATACTGACTCAGAAACAAGCTCTGACCCTGATGACACGGTTGTCGGGGAAGAGGAAATGGCCGAAATTGAGGATCAGATTAGGATGGAAGAAGTAAGGAATGAGTGGCAATCGTCTATTCCTTTTATTAATCGGGGATTGCAGCATCCTTGTTCGGCATTTCATGACGATGTGTCGATGCCGTACAAGGATGAAGCATTTTTTGGTCATCCACCCATAATTGACCGTCCATTTTCGGTGGGACAGATATTTGAATCCAAAGCTGATCTTAAATCGAAATGGAATGGATATGCCATGGATAATAACTTAGAAATACAACAAACCCAGACCAATCGTAACAGATATGTGGTTGTATGTACAGTAGAGGGGTGTCCGTGGAGGGTATACGCAAAAACCACTGCGACGGGCAATTGGACAATTGCAACAAACCCATACGAGCACAATTGTTACAGTACTACATGTACAGCAGACAGTCGTCAGATGACTGCCAGGATGATTGCAGATATAATCAAACCGGGTCTGAAGGAGGACCTGGAGATGTCAATAAAAGCATGTCGAATTGCAGTTAGAGGGAAGTACAAAACGGTTGAGCCTTCATACAGCAAGATTTGGAGAGGGAGGGAGCTGGCTATTGCCGATTTATTTGGTTCTTGGGAGAAAGCTTACGAACTGCTACCTTCTATGCTCGGTGCAATCCAGAGGTCTAACCCAGGTACAAGATACAGAATTGATCACATACCATCTAGCACGTTGGGCGAACATATTTTCATCCGTGCGGCATGGGCTTTCGGTCCATGCATTCAATCCTGGCCATATCTCCGACCAGTTATAAGTGTAGATGCAGGACACCTATCCGGCAGGTACAAAGGAAAACTATTCATGGCATGCGCTTATGATGCAGAACAACAATTACTGCCAATAGCATTCGGAATTGCGGAAGAGGAGACTTCAGATAATTGGGGCTGGTTTATGCAATTTGTACGCGAAGAAGTTGTCGGCCCCGGTCGGATATGTGTTATATCAGACCAGCATGCTGCAATCCGTTCAGTGTTTGATCGTACTGATTTAGGGTGGTGCGAGGAGAGGGGTGAAGCAGTTCATCGATTGTGTGCTCATCATATTGCGGCGAATGTGTACAAGTTGTGCAAGGACAGAGTAATTGAAGCAATTTTCACTGCGTTTGTGGGTAAGATGAAACCTTGGAGGTTTGATGAGGGTATGGAAATGATAGAAGGTAGGAGCATTACTACTCACCAGTACATCATGTGGTGCGGTAAAAGGTTGCAAAATCTTGAAGAAGAGCCTCTGCAACTCCATAAATGGGCACAATGTCATGACGGAGGCCCAAATAGGTGGGGTATTATGACTACGAACGGATCAGAATCATTGAACAATGTTTTTCGAGTGGCGCGCCAACTGCCTGTAACGGCAATAGTTGATCGCACATTCTATAAAGTTGTGGATTGGTATGTCAGAAGAGGTGCGGTTGCTCGAAATTGGCATCAAAATGGAATGAGACTATCAGGAAAAATCATGACAGCGTTAGAACGTCGGATTGCCAAAGCAAAGGAGCACCAAGTGATACCATTGGGTGGTGAATTTCCCGTCTACGAGGTCGTCGATCATGATGGAACCCAAAGAACGGTATGTCCGCTATTTTCTTAAATTTAGTATAACTTTCTCAATTTGTAATATTTAAATAACATGATTTATTGATTGTAGGGGGTGCAGGGAGACATGAAGTACGAAGTTAGATTTCCAGAAGGGCAGCAGGGAATGGCTGTTTGTGATTGCCAGAAACCGCAATTTACTGGCATTCCCTGCAACCACGTATTGGCGGTGTGCTGTAAGAGACATCTAGATCCGATAAGATATGTAAGTCACTATTACAGTGTTGAAAATTATGTCAACACGTGGAGAGGTGAGTTTCACAGCTTCGGCAGCCACCGCAATTGGATATACGAGTTGGGAGCACCTAAAATCAAGCCGGACATAAATAAAATTAACAAGGGTAGGAGGAAGCACAAGCGAATTCCTAATGCTATGGATGTTATGGAAGCTCAATGTAGGCCACGCAGTGGAGTACAACGTCCAGAGGGGTCCGGCAGAAGAAGACCGTCAGGTTAGAAATCGTAATTGTGAAGAAGTACATATTTTTAATTAAATTAAGATTTTACACACTCAATTATATTTATATCCTCATTGTGCAGGGGCAACTGTTGAAAGACGGAGAAGCGTATCTGGCATCCGGCCAGAAGCATCTGCTTCTGCTAGGTATACAGAGGCATCTGCTCCACAAGAAAGACGGAGAAGCGTATCTGGCACCCGGCCAGAGGCATCTGCATCTGCTAGGTATACAGAGGCATCTGCTCCACAAGAAAGACGGAGAAGCGTATCTGGCACCCGGCCAGAGGCATCTGCATCTGCTCCACATGTACAAACAACTGGTAGTCAAGCAGGACCTTCTGGTAGCCGACCATCTATTGGTCGGACGGCTAGTCGTTTGGTGAACAAATTCTTGAGACGTAAGGAACGATGAATATTGTGTAATGCAAGACCATGTTTTATATAAGACTATGCTAGTCTGTTTTTTTGGAATTTCTGTTTTTCTGTTTTTCTGAATTTCTGACCTCCGTCGACAAATCGTCAGAACTGCAGCAACCCGTAATATTTTTGTATGTACAAGTTATATTATCTGAAAACTAGACTTCGACGCCTTTCTTTCCATATAAAGAACCCAAAATTCCATGTAGCCATTTAATCATAATTGAATTTCCAACCTAGTCGAATTTCTGTTCTGTTTTTTTGGAATTTCTGTTTTTTTGTTTTTCTGAATTTCTGACCTCCGTCGACAAATCGTCATAACTGCAGCAACCCGTAATATTTTTGTATGTACAAGTTATATTATCTGAAAACTAGACTTCGACGCCTTTCTTTCCATATAAAGAACCCAAAATTCCATGTAGCCATTTAATCATAATTGAATTTCCAACCTAGTCGAATTTCTGTTCTGTTTTTTTGGAATTTCTGTTTTTCTGTTTTTCTGAATTTCTGACCTCCGCCGAATTAGATGGAATATGGACGAATTTCTGCATTTTTGTTGTTATTAATTGTTAATGTTATCGGAATTTTGGAATTTCAAATGCGAAGAAGATTTGGTATGTCAGAGATGTAGAAGGAAGCACGGATTAGACGTCGAAGAAGAGGAACCACTAAATTAATTCATGTTTACACTAAACAATCCATACACTAAACAAAAACTACACTAAATCAATCTGTGGCTTCCCTGCCCCTAGGATTAGTGAAATTCGAGTGGCTAAATCTGCGAGCTGGCCTTGTCTGGCGTCTTGCCGGAGCCGCATCTGATGGCCCCGCATCATCTGCTAGAGGGTTCCCGTCTATTACTATGTTTCGTAGCGAGGTGTAAACTCCACGCAGAACATCTTCATGAGTCGTTGGAGGAACTTGGACATCTACATGCCTCGCTCTCATGTCTGGAATATCACCGCCGATATCGATGTGGTTTGGGTCAAATGGAAGCCCGGCTTGCTCGACCATGGCTCTGAACATTGCGATATGCCCAATATCCCGTAAAAAATCACGACTATGCACTAGCAACAGTTGTCCAAAAGCCATTTGCCCAGGTGTCTTCACCATCGCAATTCCTTCTGCGGTCATATTTATGAGGCGAAATCTCTGAAAAAAATAGAATAGTTAAATAAAATGAAAGATAGTTCGTAAATAAAATGAGCATATATAATAAAAATTAAAATCAAAATACTTACGGTACGTGCTTGCACCTCGGCCTCCGAGACATACCCGAGACGGTCTACTTCTTCTTCTGGTTCTGGCAATGGCTGGCTCAGAACTTCTGGTTCTGGCATTTGATAAATCGATGCCATGCCGTTCCGGATGAACCAATCAATATACTCGGGATACCTGTAACGACCAATTAGAATAAATTAACTCATCACTGGATCCGAATTCAAAATTTAAAAAAAATACGTACCTATCCACATCGTAAGGTCCCGGCTCTCCAATTGCGCATGGTTGTGTAGCGATATGCTCCGCCCAGTGAGTGTTCCAGTCTGCGGATAATCCGTCGTCTCTGTCTAAACCATGCTTGCGGGTAATACTGCGGATGCCTTCCAGATAATCAAAGGGCAGTGGAGCCAGCGGAGGAACTAGCTGAAACAATCCGAACTGCCGGTGAACCCTCTCAGGAAGATGAATCTCACACTCCCAGAAATGGACCAACCACATGCGATATCTAAATAGATCTTGGTCTCTAATCCCGCGCCAAGGTAGTTGGTGGTAGTAAGTCGTATACGGCATCCAGTTGACATTATTTACCCTCAGACGCTCAAACTGGTCTCGATATTGCGCAACACCTAAGTTGTTAACACATTACAAATAAATATTGAATTAACAATAAATTATATTGAGAAATATAAGTTCAATACATGTTTAAATAAATGTACCTCTAATAGGGTTGCCATCCCATTGGTGCGGAATAGTCCATCTTGCGCCAAAAGCCAGCCTCTCCAACACGATTTCACCGCCAAATGGTAAATCGTGCCTGCCTCTGGGCCGGCCCATAGGAAACCGAGTCCAACACCACATCTGTAGCAGTAGTAATGGACCATTAATCGAAACTGTTTTCTTTCTGCAAGCCCGAGACAACTCACGATACAGGCAGGCAAGTACAGCACCTCCCCAATTGTAGTCCACTTGCAGGGGTCCCAAATTCTCTAAGAACTGCAAGTACATGATCGGGACAGAACTTGAGTTCGCATCGGGAAACATCACCGATCCAAACAAGTCCATGCAGTATGCCCGTGTGTGTCGGTCGACGATCTCCTGGGGAGTGTTATGTGCCAAGTTTCCGTTAAAGCGGTCCTTCAACCATTTTAGTCGCATATGGTATTTGGATCTCTTAACTTCGCCTTTGTCGTTCACCTTTGAATAAAAAAATTCATCTTCACTGTCTTCATTGCCGTCATAGACCTCATGCCCTAGGCATTCTTCGATCAGTAGTGACCAATTATCATCTGTATGTCCAGCAATTGCCTTTCCTGTAAACATAGATGTTAGAGATAAAGATATACTCGATATTTACAATACAATTTAATACACTACAATACGCTAAAAAAAAGATAAATTACTCTAAATATTTATACAATTTATTTACACTAAATATTAATAGGATTTATTTACACTAAATTACTCTAAATATTTACACTAAATTACTCTAAATATTTACACTATTTATTTACACTAAATTAATTTATTCCTAAATTAATTTATTCATAAATTAATTTACACTATATTAATTTATTCCTAAATTTATTTACACTATATTAATTTATTCCTAAATTTATTTACACTACATTTATTTACACTAAATTACCTGCACTAAATACAAATTACTCACAAAAGTATAAATTAGTAAGAAAAAATATTTTACCTGTAACAGGTAAGCCCCACAGACAGCTGACATCTTCCAGTGTCACTGTGCACTCCCCAACCGGAAGATGGAAACTATTCGTCTCGGGCCTCCACCTCTCGACGAGCGCAGTGATCAAATGTTTATCAATCTGACAATGCGTCACATCCTTCATCTGGTACAGGCCTAAGTACACCAAACCTTCTTTCATCCGAGGCTGGTAATGAATGCCCATTTGCCGAGGACCAGGACGCAGTGAACGAATCGGCTGGAACGATAATTTCATGCAAAATAATGTAAATAACAAAAATTAATTTAAACTTCCAAGTTTATTTTGAAATTTAAATCCAACACGATATTAAACAAATACCGTTGTATTCACCAACGATATCTTGTGTTCCTCACGAGGCAATTGCAATAAGCGTTGTTCAGCAGCCATTTTGCACTACAATATAAATAAAATTACAACATAAAAAAATTCCAGTTAGTTAACAAATCAAAAATTCCTTTAGCTAATTTACTCTACATACAAAATTAAAAAAACCTACAATTAGTTAAATTATACTAAAAAAAACCTAAATTACACTAAAAATAGCCTAAATTATTCTACATCTATTTTTAAAAAAAACCATTACCAAGATTACTCTACCTACATACCAAATCATTATACAATTACTAAACACTATATATAATAAATTTATACACTAAATTACTCTAAATATTTATGTCTCATTTATTTACACTAAATATTTATACAATTTTTATACAACTTACTTACACTAAATATTTATTCACACTAAATTTATTTGCACTAAAAAATTATACAATTTATTTACACTAAATATTTATTCACACTTAAATTTATTTACACTAAATTTATTTACACTAAATTACTCTAAATTACTCTAATTACTCTAACTACTTATACATTTTATTTATACTACAATACATTAAAATACACTACAATCACAAAATAAATAACACTAAAATAAACTAATTTACACTACAATACACTAAAATAAACTAATTTACACTACATACAAACTAAACTAAATAATTTTACAAAAAAAATTAAAATTCGGATTCTTTTCCTAAATTAAAAATGCACACTATAATACATTAAATTAAACTACAATACACTACAAAAAACTAATTTATTCTATAACTAAACTAAATAATTATAAATTTCGGATATTTTTAAAAAAAAAAAATTTAATCACGTACCCAATGAAACTTGTAGATCTGAAGCTTTTCTTGTTCTTCTCTCAAAACTATATTCAAATATGTAATTAGAATTAGAAATGGCTGAAAATTTGAGGGGTTAAAATTGAATTTTTTTGGTTTGGTTTCGGGTAGAGGAAGAGGAAGAAGCTCTCGGGTGAAGGAGGAGAAAGAAGAAGGAAGGGAGTTGGCTTCTCGGTCCCGAGTAAAGAAAATAATGGGACCGAGTTGCCTTCTCGGTCCGGAGGAAAAACAATGGGACCGAGTTGGCTTCTCGGTCCAGAAGGAAATTTGGTCCGGACCGAAATGCCAATTCGGTCCGGAAGTATTTCTGGATTTTCTGTGGCGAGAGGTGCGCCAATATTTAAAATAAGTAGGGACCGAGATGCCAATTCGGTCCGGAGAAAAAAAAATTATTGGGACCGAATTGGCATCTCGGTTCTGATGGTTTTTGTAAAATCGCAAGCCATCATGCTGGTTTCGTAGAAATGATTTTTTGATTTACGGTTTTTAAAAAAAATCCATAAATTTCTTCATAGACTTTGGAAAGTGTGGATATTCGCACTAAAGTAAATTAATTGTCAAGACTTTAGAAAGTGTCCAACTTTTTTTTTTAAATTAAAAAATCAAATAAAATTTTACAAATAAAAAATTCAAGCGATTTTGACATAAACCAACTTGGACTGAAAGGCAATGGTTTAGTTCCTGTAGTTTTCAGATTTTTTGTGAGCGTGATGTGCAATACTATTTTTAGAAACTACTGAAGCTGAACCATTGTTTCGGTTAGGGGTGTTCATCAGTTCGGTTTGGTTAATACTGAAATAAAATAGGCAAATCAAAATTTTATTTAGTTTTCAAAATACAACCAAACCGACTGATATAAACTATCAACCAAATTAAAACCGAACTAAGTTTTGGTTTGTTCGGTTAAACAAAAATAAGAAGATCAATCATAAAAATAAACATTTGTTTTTAATTTTTTGAATTTTTTTAAGATGAATTTAAAAAATTGTTTGGTTCGATCTAACCAATTCTAAACCGAATCTAGCAATATACATGATGTCGTAATTTTTTAATTTTGTTAAATGTTTGGTTCGGACATGATCAATATGGTTTTAAAAAATGAACCGAACCGATCCATTTAATTAACCAGAAAAACTGAACCGTTTAATTCAAACTCTCTCAGTTCGATTTAAATCCGATTAAACCGGACCCGATGAAAGATAGGATCTTGTTGTTATTCACTCTGTACCTTATTCAATTTTATCTAAATTCCTTGTTTCTTTGGTGCCTTTGTGTAATCCCCAAAAAAGTCTTTGCTTGAGAGTGACTTAATTTTGGGGTTATTGACAAGTTAT
The DNA here is from genome assembly GCA_025461045.1 of Carex parvula. Lineage (NCBI taxonomy): Eukaryota > Viridiplantae > Streptophyta > Magnoliopsida > Poales > Cyperaceae > Carex > Carex parvula. The sequence goes on along the minus strand of JAJGRW010001772.1, from coordinate 246,273 downwards.
TATGTGATGTGTCACCAATAAAATTAAGCCGACATCAACAACTGCAACAATAAGGGAGGCAAAAATTTGGACTAATAGGATTAATCCATAATTCTTTTATTTGTGAAGAATATTAAGATCAAGAATATAATTTTTGAAAAAGTTTGAATGTAATTTTTTTTAATTTTTTTAAAAAGTCATTAAATTGACCTCCAAATTGTTAGAATTCCCAGCCATATATAAGTCACTGAAATTTTATCTTATTTAATTTTTTTTCTACTTCATAGCTAATATTTTACCAACACGAAAATTTTGTTTTTTTTTAAGTATAGACTGTGATATTAGACCTTTTTGAAATTTATATGGAAATGAAAATGATTACTTGATTGAAAGATTATATGGCTTTTGAGAAAACAAATCAAAATTTGTTTATAAAATTATGAAATTTATTTTAAGTCCACAAAGGATCCGGTTTCTCACCTCTTTCAAACAACAATTTCATGTCCCTCTCATAATTCAATTGAACTACAAACTAATAATAAACCTAAGAGACATTATACTGAGAAATATGCCTTCAACAAAATTTTGGTCTCCTATCAGTTGTCCTTGTTCTGCCTTTATGATATGATTTTTAGGTATGTAACCATTTTTGCATCTAAGTAATAAGGTGAAGTGGGTCTGATGGGCATCGGTTCAAATTCAGTTCAATGTTTAATATGAATCAAGATTTTAATTTAACAGTTTATAATTTTAATTGTCCGCACAAATTGCAACATGATTTGAATGGTTCATACCGTATATCAGGCTGAATTTGATCCAGTGTTCATCGAAAATACCCCGCTCCTAAGCAATAAGACGATTAAAATTTAGTCCGGCCTTACATCAACAACTATTACGAACCATCCGATGTTCATCAGACGACTCTCGACAACCTGATGGAGTCTATATCCTCTGAGGTAACAACATATTTGAGTTTAGATTCGAACTATCCGACCAGAATCCAGACCAATCTCGGTCCGAGATAAAATGCATGGATATCCTTTAATATTCGTGCCAAAACAGATTGATCGGTCCGGATCTAAACACAAAATTTGTGTTACCTCAGTTGATATGAATTCAACCTGATATCGGATGGCCTTCTATTTAGAAACCGTATAAAGACGGGCTTATATACCATACAATACATTTTGGGCCCAATACAACTACTTGGGCCGGGTACCATTTCATATATGTGAAAGAGTAGAGAAGGGCTTTTTTTTTTTTTTTTTTATGTGTTTCATTAAATTTATAAATTAAGATCATCATTGAAGTTTTTTAAAAAGGAAGGATGATCATTTAAGTTTCTTAATTTTTTTTTCCAAATTTGATTGTCTTTTTGTTTAACATATGAATCATGTTTTGTTTTTATCAATGTCTTTTTAACATATTCAGACTGTAATTAAATTGTTTTGGGCATTAAAGCCGGTTTAAAAGGGGATTTTTCGTTTTATCTATGTTTTCTTTTACTGTTTTATATGAGTTCATTAATTTTATTTTATTTCATGCATTTTTTGCTTAACAGATTAGTTATATATGTCATATATACATATTTACAGGTTTGTGCATTTTTATTTCAATTAATTTTCATTTTTGTTTTCAGTTGTTGACCAGGTTTAATTTGCATTTTGTTTAATTTCAACAGCTGAATTTGGTTTTCATTTTTTTTTATTAGTTCTTCTGTCAATACTCTCAAAAATCCTATTTGAGTGGTACCTATCGGTACTGTTGATTTTGTGTACCTGTACCAGACATGGTTGAAGAACTAAAATATGATTCTAAATTTCAGTTGCAATGTTTTATTATCGAATGGATTTTTTTTTATATTTTTATAAAACCAAAACTGATAGTAAGTTCTGACAAGGTGATTAGTAAAATTTGCAAAATAAACTGTTGTTTTTTGAAATCATAGAATACTTATAAGGTCAGAGTTTCTACTCCATTTTTTATAGAAGCATTCTAAATCCAAATCTAGGTGCTTGGTCAGAGTTTCAATTTCAAATCTTGATGCTTTTTTGTAGCTAGATATTAGGGCAACTTTCTTGAAATTGGGTTGGCAGTGCATTAGTCTTCTATCATTTTAGATGGTTGTAATTAAGAAGAGACTATTTGATTTAGACCAACCCTAGCCAACTGCACATCCTCACAGTTTAAAAGGTTTCAGCACCAATTGCATCATTTTTTTTAAATACCAACGTGTTATCTAATTAGGTATACTCTCCATGTTCATGTCTCGTCTTAGTTTCTGTATTTAATTTAGAAAATTGTGCAACTCTACTAAAATACACTATTTTTATATGTGAGGGTGCACGATTTACTCCGATAAAGCAAGTTATATATATGGAGATAAGTAATCCTGAGCATGAATAAACATTATATGGGGATAAATAATATTCAAACACATAATAATATTATATTTTATTACCTCTAATATTATCTTTGCCATACTTTTAGTTGGGTTAGTCGATATATCATTTATCAATTTCCTCCACTATCATATATTTTAGTAAAGTTGAAACTTAATAATTTGAAAAGAATCTCATATTGCGTATGTTTATTATTTCTGACCTATTCTATAAGATCAGAAATTGAATTAAAAGTATGACAAAAAAGCTACACATTTGAAAGATGTATCATAACTTATTTTATGGTGTTCATAAAATACTTATAATAATGTAATAAATTATAATGAATTATGCATGACTTTTCACATGAAACGAATGATCGATAGTGTTTTCCAATTGACATGATAATGACATGATAATGCTTTTTACTCTCATCTAACAATTCATGTGTGTTATATAGCTGACAACTTTTTACTTTTTACTCAACTTAAAAGAACTTGTCTAATCTAACGATTTCATCTTCTTTGGAATTTAAAAGCTTGATCTTCGTCTTTCTTTCAAAAAAAAAATGAACATAAAGATGGTAAAATAGTCGAAAAATATATTCATCTTCTTACAACGAGCTGAGAAAACAAGCCTAAACAATACGAGTGAAACTGAGGCAAACTTAAAATTACTTCATTTTCTTCTTATAACGAGTTAGAAATAAACCGAACCAACTCGAGCCAAACTGAGGCAAACTTAAAATTGCTCATGACAAAATGGGCCAAAATCTTTTTTTTCGAACCGATCTTGAACGAGTCACGAGCTATGAATTCTTTTACTATCCCTATGAACAATCATAGTAACAAGATTCGTGAATAAATCATATTTATGCCTGAGACGAATGAATCAACGTATTATTTGGCTGACTGTATTTTTTCCAAAAATTTTACGAATAATTCGTGATTTTCTCTCTCTTGTGGCACTGAGATCTCCGGTCCAGACTCAATGTCTAAATCTGAATCATTTCCGAATTATATCTTAATTATTTCCGAATCATTAATTTTTGACCCCGCCGAACCAAACTCGAATAATTCATTTATCACTATACCAACAACTATTTGTATTGTTATTATATCAGATTTTTATATGCAAAATAGCCATGTTATGCCACAGAAAATCTGGAGTAAAGAAACTACAAAAGGGAGATGCCACTTGGACTGTTGGACAAGGCGACAAGGTGTTTTGTTTACCCATTCAAGTCAAACTGGTCAATCCATATCCTAAAGGAATAAGTTTATTATAATGCATGTAATCATACAAATAATTCACTAGGTAAGGACCTCAAGCATTAAAAAACTATTTAATTTAGAGTCTCAAGGAAGCTCTCTAACCTCTTAATGGAGTGTGATTTTCCAAATCTTTCTAAGTATTAAATTTAGGTTCTCCTCTCTTGTTCATGAAGATAGATGCCTGGACATGTTATATTAGAACATATTAGCACCACATTACATTAAAATTGCAAGTAAGTACTCCCAGCATTTTATTTTATTTTAAATTTACAACAAGATTTTTTTTTTCAAACGGGTCCGGGTAAGATGTTTCTAATAAGCGTATTGTGGCCTGATTTTTTTTCATGAAATTTGGATTGATACAATTTTTTTAAAAGTTTTTTAATCTCTCAATGTTGTACAACTTTTTAGTAAATGGAATTCAAAATATTGACATTAAAAAATTGTACTTAAGGATAGAAGCGGATTCAAGTACATGATATGAGGGTTAATTGACATCATTTTTATTTTTTTTTATTTATGTATGATTTTCAGTATATTTTAAGAGTAAAATGCCATCGTATTGAAAAATTGACTCCATTCTCTGCAGAAAATTTTTGTATGACTGACTTCCAAAATTCGAAAGTCTGACTCCGCTCCTGATTAGGAAGGCTGAAAAATCTAATATGGTGAAATTTCAGTTTATAAGGAGGCTAAAAAGCATTGATGTATTTAAAAATAACAAAATTTAATGGACAAAATTACAATTATTCAATTAATTAGAGGGGAGAGGAGGACTTAGCCATTTTTCCCTCTACTAAGATCTGCCGGTGAGTATGTGTATTAGTTCTGAAATAGATTAGGATCAATAATGTGAATTATTTTTTTTAATTCATCCTGCATTTTAAATTAGTTCAACTTTAGTATTTCTTGGCTGAAAATTTTGTGATAATGTAAGAATGATGGTTGAATGTTGTATATATATTTTTATGATGGTTCTTTGATAGTGTGAAAATTTTAATTTGATGAGATATTATGGATATAATAAGTATCACTAAAAGACTCTTTTTGCAAGGTCTTACAAGATATAAATAAGTTGCATGAATTTTCTTTGAAAATGATGTATGAGTACCTTTCATTTATATAATGTAGGATCTAGGAAGCTATGGATTTGCTCTTGAAATAATGTAGTAATGCATAGGGGTGTTCAAATGGATCGGTTTATTCGGTTTTAAACTGAACCGGAAAATTTTGGTTTAATTGGATTGGTTGTTCGGTTTAAATAGTTCGGTTCGGTTTAGTTTTTTGAAAAAGTTCGGTTTAAATGATTCGGTTCGGTTTTGGGATCTCCAAATCGGTTTGAACCGAACCAACCGGTTTAATAAAAAATGAATCAGTTTATAATGGATCGGTTTATTTTGTGTGGTTTATAATGGATCGGTTTATCAAAAACCGGCTTGTGTGGTATCAAAAATGTTATCCAAATCGTTTTGAACCAAACCAATTGGTTTTGAAATATTTATTTGTAATTTGAAATGTTTGTATTCGGTTCAACCGAACAAATTGAAGTTTAAATCGGTTTAATCGTCGGTTTTAGATCGGTTTGGAATTTTAATTTGGTCGGTTCGGTTGGGTTTTCAAAATTCGGTTAAAACCGCGGTTAGGCAAAAAAAGTTCGGTTTGATCCGAACCGACCAGTTGAACACCCCTAGTAATGCATTACTCAACAAACTCTTAAAAAGATGCATGAATATTCCAAATGAACAAATATCATTACATTACATGCTACGTACTTGCTATATTCAAATAATTAAATTCTCAAATATATGTTTATGAGAAAAAAAAATATTCTGAATTGAATCATTATTTTATTCATTATTGTAGTTAAGCATATATTAAATTTTACAAAACTAAAATCATATATGAAGCTAGTACTAGTTTAAGTTTGTTAGAAAACTTGTGAGTTCAACTTAAAAACTACCAACTTGGCTTCACAATGCTTTTTTTTTTTCAAGCGTGCTTTGTGTAACATCAAGTGACTAAAAATTATTAAAAAAAAATGAATTTACTAAACTAATTCATTCTTCAACACATAAATCTTGCACAAATGAACTAAAAAAATATGAAAACTTTAGATTGGTAATCCTTGACTCATTAAATAGATCAAATTCAACCGTTCAAATTTGAAGTCTGAAGCCAATTTATTGTACACACCTATTCTATTTATTATATCATCCTATAATAAATTAATAATGCATAGGTTACAAACTTACAATATAATGCAGTCAAAGTATTAAAATGCTTTCATTAATTCAAAGGTCTAATAATTAATGGCAAAGCCAATTCCAGCTAGCATTTTCCATATCGAGCTTTCTACAGGAGACAAGGAAGTCAAGGATTGCCAACTTAGTCTCCATTCTTTATTAATCATGAGAAATGCTTCAAACCTCAAATCTTATCTTTTCAAGACACATATTTGTTTGTTATTTTGTCCATTTAAATGTTATATCAAAAATTAGTCTTTTAACTTTGAAATAATATGTTAAATTTATTACTATGAAGCAGTGCTGTAAAAAACAGTCGTTCAAGCCGATAATCGGCCGATTAGTCGTTGACGGCGACCACATTGTCACGGATTTTTCCGACAAATTGGCCGATTATTTCCGATTATGGCCGATTATTCTCATTTATTTCCGATTAATTGCTTGGCGGTACCCTGTCTGTCCGACGAGCACATACCGTTATTTCCACTACTATGAAATACTTTAAAGGAAATTAAATTTTTTGACTCAAGTTAAAAGGTTCAATTTTTTTTGTTATAGATTTTTGGAATTTTAATTAACAGATTAATTGCTTATAAATGATTAGTCGTGGACTGAAAAGTTTTTACTCTGATTATTTCAATTAAAATTATAAGAGCAATCTGACAACCCATATCTTCTGATTATTTTTATTTGTAGAATTTTGAAAAATTAAACTTGCGCATCAAATTAAAAATATTTTCATTCATAGCTGAAATGCTAGCATTGGAACGAAAGAAAAATGCTAGAAATGATAACATTTCACCACATTAGAATTATTGATACAAAGTTTCACAGTTTTCACATACAATATGCGAAACACTGCGTTTCCCCAAGTATGAAATGCTAGTATTTTATCTTGTTCCGGAACACTAAATAAAAAAATATTTCTGATTTGATGCCACAACTTTAATTGTTTTTAAAAAATACTACATCTAAAAAGTTCGATATCTTTGACAAGAAGACGATCTGCTTATGGAAAAAGTAAAAAAAAAAAAGCAAGTAAGAAAAAAAAACGAAGAGAAAAAAAGGAGCGATTTAAAAGAAATCCATTTCAAATTCCCACATTAGCAAAATTATTTCTCATTCACTGATTGTTAATTTCTAATTTAGTGTGACACTTTCTAATTAATTATAGAAATAAAGATGTTATAATTTAATTTTTATAATTTCTATTACAGTTGTATTTAATTTATTAATATAGATGCTCATGGAAAAAAATAAAGAAAGAAAGAAAGAAAAAAAAAAAAAGAGAAAAGAGGAGTCATTTGGGGGGACAGATATGAGCGCTTATATCTTTACCCATCTTCCTCCCTGCTGCCTGTTGACTCAATTAAAGCAATCTTTAGACTCCAATTTTTTCTCACAACGCGCAATCCAAAGAATAATTCACAAATTAAATAACCACTTCTCTCTTCTCTCCTTTAAAACCCTTTTGCTCTTTGCTCTCTTTCACATCACTGATTGATTCCTCCTCAACTCTCCTAGATCTTGGGTTTTTGGTTTTGAAGAGGTATATATAGCTTTGATTTGGTATGATTTTGTACTAAATTTCGTTTTTGGTTTAACAATTTTGTTGGTTTTTTACAGGTTTTGTTATTGGAATAATAGAAGATGATACAAGATTTGATGCAATTTTAGTTGAATTTATGGATAGGTTTTGCTGCCTCGGAGGGGGCTTTTCTCAGGTACTAATAAATCAGTGAAAGAATTCTTCTTTTTATTTTTTATTATTTTATAGATTTATTTTTTTATGTAATATTGTCAATGAAGATCCAACCAGTAGTATATATGCCTTACTCTAGTTTCTTTAATTTTTCAGATTGAGTTAAGCAAAAAAAAAAAAAAAAAAAAAAAAAAAAAAAATAGAATGTTCTCTTATTATTTTCCTTCAAGGTAAATTATTATACTGGAAAAAAAATGGTTATAACAAAAGAAAAATAAAAATATATTGTGTTTGGGTCAAAAGGTTCATTGCTTAACTTTCTCAATAGTCGAAAAGAAGAGACTGAAATAATAAGTAATTTCGAATATTGAGAAAAAAAAACTTTGAAATTGTCAATAAAATCAAATAAATACCTATTTTGATCCTCAAAAGCATGAAAACCTTATCCTGTTTACACATAATATATGAATTTTTTTGAATAGTCGTCAAGTGCTTCGTCTTCGTCAAGTGGGAAAGGGAAGAGCACGCAAGGCCACACGAAAGTGTGCTATGGATTTAGTCTGGTCAAGGGAGTGACTAACCATCCAATGGAAGACTACCACATGGTGGATTTTGTGCGAAAGAAGGGCCATGATTTGGGTCTTTTTGCAATCTTTGACGGGCATCTCGGGCACAATGTGCCCGAGTATCTTCAGAAAAATCTCTTCAATAATATCATCAAAGAGGTAAATATTTTCCATTTTTGGAATATTTTGGAATATTTTTCGTTTGTACCTCCTAGGTTCCTATTACTTTTGATAACGGGTCCAAATCCTCCTAGATTTGAACTGTCCGATCAGAATTCAGGCCAATCCGGCCTGAGGTGAAATGCACGGGGCCTCTTTAATATTTGTGCAGATTGTAATCGGATGGTCGAGATTGAAACATAAATATTATGTTACCTTAGGTGATACGAATTCCTATAACTATTGGGCTCAAACCTACCTAATATTATGTCAAGATAAGTTGTACAATAAGGGGTAGTTTGGGCATCTTTTGCAACTGAATGGAGAAGGGCAGGGCAGAGTATAATTTCACATTGTCCAGGGCCATACATGATATTTCATTTTTTTTTTAATGTTTGGATGACATTTATGGATTTGCTCAGATTTTTGCATGAAATTTCCTCATTTTTTCATTTTTGTAAACTCTTGACATTGTAGGAGGAGTTTTGGACTCAACCCGACCGAGCGATAACAAAGGCTTACGAGAAGACGGATCAGGCTATCCTATCGCACCGCCCGGATCTTGGCCAGGGCGGGTCCACGGCTGTCACTGCAATCCTCGTTAACGGGTCCGAGCTGTGGGTTGCGAATGTTGGTGATTCCCGATCCGTTCTTCTTAAAGGCGGCAAGGTTTTGCAAATGACAACTGATCATGACCCCAATGCCGATAGGGGTAGTATTGAGAATAAAGGAGGCTTTGTGTCTAACATGCCAGGTATCCCCCCCCCCTTGCTAATCTTATTATAGATAGTAATAATTAATGAGGGTTCAAATGCCTCCATTTTTAAAACTTAAAATTTAAATCTTAAATGTCAAAATAAAACCATTAGATATGAGTATGACTTAATATCATTTTCTCTGTGCGCACGTAAAAATTTATGACATTTCAAACTTTGTTTTGATTGTTATCAAGGAGCTTGCAAAAAATGCAGTAATGTGGAGAAAGCTTATAAATGTTTTTTATGTGCACATAGAGAAAATAATATAGATCATATTTAATGGTTTTATTTTGACATACAAGTTTTAGAATTTTGCTATTATAAAATTAAAAAGTGAAGGCATTGAACCCTCATAATTAATTTTGCTGTTTCTGTGGTGGGTTTACATAGTGGGCCCAGTGTTTTCAAGTTTACAAGCAACATCTTTCAGCAGCCAGTATTTTTTTATTTTTTTGACAATCAATACTAAACAGTTAAGCTATGGTCAAGTCAAACAACCTAATAAAAAAGTGTTGATTCATATGAAAAGTACCAAAAACGCCCTCATTAGTGTTTACCTAACATTTTCCATCCAATTATCACTGACAGTTTTTGGGGATGTTCTCATCTCAACTAACATTGAAAATTTTATGAGATTTTTGCAAATTCAGCCACCGGTAGTTGAATGTTCAAGTCTTTTCTACCTTTATATGCTTTTTAATTCAGGTTTTAAATATAACTTGAGTGTTAGAAAACCTTAGATTAAAGAGTTACATTTCCCAGAGTAATCATTCCACTCTTGAGATATTTTGAAAAATAAAAATAAATTACAAAAAGGTCCTTGAATCCAGAAAATTGTGAAGAGATTCCTGTGTATACTTAATTGTCTTTGATTATATCTTTACCAAAAGATGGATTTGCAAATTGCAATCTGATAATTAGTTGTTGGTCGTAAAAATGCTGAGAAATTAGGCAGTTTCTAATCCAATCCCTATTTAAGCAACAGCATTTGCTGCCATTCTATAAATATATAGATGAATTTACTCTAATTGAAAACACAGACTTAACCAAATCTATTGCAATTAGAGTAATTTTAGTTTAAAATTACTTTGTCATTTATGGCTATCAAAATATATGTTATGTTTTATTGGTCTTGTTTGACTATGGTAGGTGAAAAGCATAAGCCTTAGAATCTATTGTTAACTTTTCTAGTTGCTATTAGTCACCTAACTTTTATGATATTTGGTTCATGTCTCCACTAAAATTAATTTCTTATGTTAAAGAACCTTAGATTTGCATAAAATAATATGAGAATATCAAATATTAATATGAATGAGTAATCTAGGAAACCGTAAGAAACTCAATTCCCATTTGAAAGAGCTAACTTGAAGCATTATGATTTATTTTATTTAATAGGAATTTACAAACTGTGCTAGAGTTACATAAATAAATTCTAGGTGGGTTTTCGCAATCTATGCTCAATGCTATCTTAAAAATTCCCAACAATCTTATATTTTACGAGTCAGAACTATAGAATTTCTTTGCAAATAACAACTGACAGTCCAAAAAAGAAGAAAAAAAAAGACTTAAGATTCTCAATATATCATAATCTCTAAATAAAACTTTTATAATCAATTTCTTTTCTATTTTATCTGTTCAGGTGATGTACCAAGAGTGAATGGACAGCTGGCAGTCGCACGTGCATTTGGAGACCGGAACCTGAAATCACATCTAAGGTCGGATCCCGACATACAAGTCCAAGAAATAGATCACACGGCCGAGCTTCTTATCCTTGCAAGTGATGGCCTTTGGAAGGTTAGTTCTTCTTTTTTTTAGCACAACATAATTTTTCTCCAAGTAAATTTTGAACGTGGCCCCACAAAACCTCGGGAAATTATGGATCCATTTTGAGGTAGAAATATGTGATATGCATACATCTCTTCAAGTTCATCCAATATCACCTAATTGTGATGTTTTTAGTTTCAGAAAACCAAAAATGGAAAACAAATTTGAAGTGTAAATTTGGAAATTTTCGGGTGGTCCATGCAAATATAGAAAAAATATCATGTCTTTCCAAACTGAAATTGATTTTGGGGTAAAGATTTAACAGAGCAGTTGTGGCTTCATGCAGCTCACGGACCATATACAACACTGTTGTTATTCTATATTCCATGCGCTGCATGAAGCCAAAACTGCTCTGTTAATAATCGTTACCCTGATTTTGTGCACTGCATTCCTAGATTTTTTATTGTTTTTCAGTATTTTTCTCTTGGAATTTGTTAAAATTAATTTTATTTGCAATACAGGTTATGGACAATAATCAAGCGGTTGAAATTGCAAAGAGGTCGAAAGACCCGCAAGTAGCGGCAAAGCAGTTAACAGCTGAAGCTCTTAAAAGAGAAAGCAAAGATGACATTTCATGTATTGTTGTTCGGTTTAAGGTTCAATAAAAATGACTATTAAGTCATTGCTCTCTATCTTGTATGATTTGAGGTTTGGTGTAAATAAACAAACTCTCCTTGTGGGATGCTTCTTGTTTTAGATTTTTTTTTTTTTTTTTTTTGGTGGTGGGGTGGTTTGGTTGCTAATAAATGTTTATTACATATTTAAGTAATGCCTAGGTGATGGAAGAATATTTTGTTATAAAGTAAGTATATATACAAAGAGGTTGGTTAATATCAAAACATTTGTTTGACAGCTGTGATGTAACTAATTAGTTTTTCAATTTTCAAAGTTCAAACGGTTGATTCAAACGTTAGATGTAATCTCTATATTAAAATGTTCTTGAGACCAAATTTTACATTTTCTAAATTTTTTTTACTGTTTTATTAAGTCAGTTTTAAAATTGTTGATTTTAATAAACAGTGAAATTTTTTTGGATTATTAAAAACAACGATTTTAAAATTGGCTTAATAAATAATGCAAAAAATTCAAAAAAATGTAAAATTTGGTCTTCAAGTACATTTTAAAATATATTTAATATTGAACGGTTTAGATTGACTATTTGAATTTTGAAAATGTTAAAACCGAACCATTTGTTCCACGGTCTAGGAACAAACGTTTTGATATTATCCAACCTCTATCTCCGTTTTCAAATGCATCATGATTTTGTGCTCCAATATGCTCCACATTCTTTATCTTCGTTTTCAAAGTCCAAACAGTTGATCTGAATTCATAATAAAATATGCTTGGAGACCTAATTTTATTGTTTTAGAATTTTTTACTATTTTTTTGGATAGGTACAAAATCAGAGTTTTAAGGAGATTTTGGACCATCCGAAAAAATGATATTGTACTGTAAAAAAATAGTAAAAAAATTTAAAAAAATATAAAATTTGATCTCCAAAAATATTTATTATGAAGATCATGTGAAGCGGTTCGGATCGACTGTTCGCACTTTGAAAACAGAGAAAAAGGATGTGGAGCATATTGGAGCACAAAATCATACTGCATTTGAACCCTCCTCTCTCTCTATATATGTGTGTGTGTGTGTGTGTGTGTGTGTGTGTGGGGAGAGCTCAAATGCTCCATTGCTTCATGCTCTAATCGTACTCCAACATTTTTATCTTCAATTTCAAAGTTCAAACAGACCTGAACTGCTCAACATGTTAATAAAAAGTGAAAAATTTATGGATCATTGAAACAGCGATTTTAAAACTTGCTTAATAAATAGTAAAAAAGTTCCAAAAAATGTAAAATTTGGTCTCCAAGCACATTTTATTATAGATTGAATGTTGAACTTGTTTGGATCGACTGTTTGGACTTCAAAAATGTATAAACTTAAGCGTTTGTTCCACAGCCTCGAAACAAACGTTTTAATATTAGCCAACCTCTATATATATGGGTTCTGAATTGAAAATTCGTTATATTTGTTGTGTTATGTTTTGTATTGTTATTCTTTTAAAACTATGGTTTATGTATTTTGTAGGATGAAGTTATACTACAAAATTAAATTTTTATGATCTACAATGTAGGTGTATGATGGCTATAAATATAGTGTGATTTGTTGCTTATTTTATTGCCATATGATTTATTGAATTATGTGAACAATTTTGGCAATGCAAATTTAACAATTATTGATGTTTATAAAAAAAATACTAAACTTTACTGAAATATAAAACGTTTTTGGCAGTGCAAATTTAACAATTATTGATGTGTTATAAAAAAAAAGACTAAAACTTGTTTTGATGCTAATTATACATTTAGCAACGTGTCAAATTTTGGTTTTGAAATTTTTTTAACTAAAAATAGTCCCCAAATACTTTAATTATTTGTTACGAGTGCCCCCCGCGCCCCCCCCCCCCCCACCCCCCACCCCACCCACACACACAGACACACACACACGAATCACATACACACATGACACCAACATAATACAAACCACATTATGAAATGAATTACTATTAAAGTGAAATTGAAGTCTGAAAATAGATGTCTTTTAAAAAGAATTGAGTGTCATAGCGTTAAAATTAGGGGTGTAAACGGAGCGGATTCGGAACGGATAATGCTAATATCAAATCCGTATCCGTCTTTCAATGAGCGGATACGGATACGGATACGGATACGGATACGGATTGTAAACGGATATCAAAATTTAAAACCATATCCGCCTTAAACGGATACGGAGCGGATAATTTACGGATACGGATTCGAATACGAATATAGAACAAAATAAACAAAATAAAGAAGTAGTAACAAAAGATAGTGTGGTGTAGTGGTTTGTATCTTGGTTGCTTAGACTTTCACCTCACATGACATGGGTTCAAATCTCCTTGAAGGCAAAATAATTTAAAACCTCACATGATACGGATACGGATAGTAAACGGATATCAAAATTTAAAACCATATCCGTATCCGTATCCGCATCTTCTGTGGGTAATTGATAATTATCCGTATCCGTATCCGCAATATCCGTATCCGTTTAGATCCGGATACGGATAATATGCGGATTCGGAGCGGATATCCGTCCGGATATCCGCATCCGTTTACAGCCCTAGTTAAAATGCATTATTGGTTTTGTATTCAAACCATACCTCACATCTTTATCTCTGTTTTTAAAGTTCAAACAATTGAATCGAACTGCTCAACATAATCTCCATATTAAAATGTGCTTAGACATCAAATTTTATATTTTTTAGAAATCTTTTACTATTTTTTTAGAGATATACAAAATTATTATTTTTGGACTATTCAAATACAGTGATTTTGTACCTATCTAAAAAAAAGTAAAAAATCCCCAAAATATATAAAATTTGATCTCTAAGCACATTTTAATATGGATATCATGTTGAGCGGTTCGTATCGACTGTTTGAACTTTGTAAAACGAAGTTAGAGATGTGGGGTATGATTGGAGTACAAAACCAATGGTACATTTTAGTCCTACTCTTTTTAAAATTATTTGATCAAGGATCACATGTTAGTTATTAATCGTTTAGTTTTGAAGTCACTTATTGAATATCTATATTTTAGTTTAAATATTCAATCTGATTTGAATTCGATTCAAAATCCGCTAATAATAAATAATCTATATTTAAATTCTCAATTTTTTTTATCAAATCTTCTAAAAATTCTAATAAATTTCACGGCCTCTGACGTAACCGAATATTTGAGTTTTGATTAGGACCGTCCGATCAAAATCCGGATCAATGCGGTTAGAGGTAAAGCAGAGCCGACGGTCCAGATCTAAACTCAAATTTGTGTTAACTCGGGTGATAAGAATTCGACCGAACTCGGCCTTTTCTTGGGTAAAGATTTTAACAAACCTGTTTTGGCTTCACGCAGCGCACTAACCTTAGAAAGCGGCGAAGTGCTCGTTCGATTCGATACTTCTTGCTCTGTATGAAGCCAAAACTACTCTGTAAAAATCTTTACCCCCTTTTCTATAGCGTATAGCAGACATATCAGAGTAGAACTAGGGTGCTCTCGAGTTCACCAAGCCCTTGGTGAACTCAAGTCCAAAACTCATCGGATCGGCTTCAAACGACGAATCTGACCGTTGAAACCCGTCTACCTTACGAGTGATGCGTCTACATGCAAAAATTTTAAATTTTGAAATTAATTTTGTATAGAGTCAAGTGGTCAAAAAACATCAAAAAATGAATGCATTAAAATTAATTTATTAACCTTCTAATTTTAACCACTTGACTCTATGCAAAATTAATTTCAAAATTTAAAATTTTTGCTTGTAGACGCATCACTCGTAAGGTAGACAGATTTCAACGGTCGGATTCGTCGTTGGAAGCCGATCCGATGAGTTTTGGACTTGAGTTCACCAAGGGCTTGGTAAACTCGAGAGCACCCTAGTTCTACTCGACATATCATCTATATTTAAATCTTCTTGAAGTTCTAATAAATTTCACAGCCTCTGAGGTAACCGAGTATTTAAATTTTGATCAGGACCGTCCGATCAGAATCCGGATCAATGCGGTTAGAGGTAAAGCAGATCAGACGGTCCTGATCTAAACACAAAATTTGAGTTAACTCTGCTGATTAGATTTTAACAAATCTGTTTTCGCTTCATGCAGCTCACTAACCTTATAAAGTGCTGCTTCGATTCTATAGTTATTGCTCTGTATGAAGCGATAACTACTCTGTTAAAATCTTTACCCCCTTTTCTTCTCGCCGAAGAGAGAGCATTTCTCAAGGCAGCTCAATTAGAAACAAAGAGAGAGAGAGAGAGAGGCGATTTTCTGATCAAGTCCCTCTAAAATCGAGAAATCTGATCGAATGGACAGCAACAACTTCTCGGTGTTGTGGGGGATCGCCGCACCGGGAATCTCCGGCGCTGTGTTCGGCGCTGGGTGGTGGTTCTGGGTCGACGCTGTTGTTTGTAGCTCTGTTAAGATCTCTTTTCTCCACTACCTCCCTGGTAAGCACAAACTTCATCTCTAACCCTTGGAATTTTTGGTTAAAGATCTTAACAGAGAAATTTTGGCTTCACGCAGTGCACAGACTATAGAATCAAAACAGCACTGCATATGGTTTGTGCTCTGCATGAAGCCAAAATTGCTCTGTTAAAATCTTTAGCAGAATTTTTAGGAATTGTCAAATTCAAGTATTGTAATTGAGTAATTCTAACTTGTCTGACAAGATTCCATGGGAAATTTAGATTTTTTACCTTATTCATTTGTCAGGTTCTTCTTCTAGGGGAATTTTTTTCATGTATATCCTAAAAAAACTTGAAAACACCTGATATGAATAAGGTAAAACCTAAATTAAGATCAATCCTCAATGGAATAAGCTTAATTGAAGCGGAAAAACCTAAATTACTCCTTGGATTCATTGAGAACCAGCTTGTAAAGACTTTGAACCTAGCAACTAATATCCCTTTTTGCTTGGTTTTAGTTCAATTTGAAATTTGTAAATTGATGTTTGGAAATTAATCCTTTTTCAGGATTTTTTTTCATAGAAGGAAAGTCTACTCTTTGAGAATACTTATTGCTTTATGTGCATTAAATTTTTAGTCTAATCTATGCATTAAAGTATATGCTTTATGAATGTGTGACTAACTAGGGTTTCTTATAATATTTTTGTTTTGTTAGGAATATTTGCCTCTGCTGCACTCATATTTAATTTTTTGATGTTTATTATTTGAGAATACTTATTGCTTTATGTGCATTAAATTTTTAGTCTAATCTATGTATTATAATATGTGCTTTATGATTATGTGACTAACTAGGGTTTCTTAAATTTTTTTGTTTTGTTAGGAATATTTGCATCTCTGGCTGCACTCATATTTAATAGTTTAATGTCTACTATTTGAAAAAACTTATTGCTTTATGTGCATTAAATTTTTAGTCTAATCTATGCATTATAATATGTGGTTGATGAATGTGTGACTAACTAGGGTTTCTTAAATTTTTTTTGTTTTGTTAGTAATATTTGACTCTCTGGCTGCACTCATATTTAATAGTTTTATGTCTACTATTTGAATAAACTTATTGCTTTATGTGCATTAAATTTTTAGTCTAATCTATGTATTATAATATGTGGTCTATGAACGTGTGACTAACTAGGGTTTCTTTAATTTTTTTGTTTTGTTAGGAATATTCAACTCTCTAGGTGCACTCATATTTAATAATTTTATGTCTACTATTTGAAAAAACTTATTGCTTTATGTGCATTAATTTTTTAGTCTAATCTATGTATTATAGTATGTGGTTTATGAATGTGTGACTAACTAGGGTTTCTTAAAATTGTTTTATTGTTAGGAATATTTGCCTCTGTGCTGCACTCATATTTAATTTTTTTATGTCTACTATTTGAAAAAACTTATTACTTATGTGCATTAAATTTTTAGTCTAATCTTAGTATTATAATATGTGGTTTATGAATTTGTGACTAACTAGGGTTTCTTAAATTTTTTTGTCTTGTCAGGAATATTTGCATCTCTGGCTGCACTTATGTTTAATTGTGTAAACAGAGATGAGATCTATGACCATTACTCCCCTTATGGTGGCGATGATGAGTGGAGGTGAGATTCGTTTGTTTAGGAAATGTACTCCATTGTTTCCCTTCAATAAATATAGATATTATTTATATCACCTAAAAAAAAAAATGTATCTCACATACTGCAAACATGGGAGACATTCACCTTTTAGATGGATACAAAATACAAAATATTGAAATGAACAAATATAGATATGAAATATTGGAAACTATCTCGCATTTTAGTGATATTAGAAGCATCTGCTTTGTCCTTGTGAAATTGGTTTCTTATGAAGTGCAAAACTGTCCTCCTTATATATATATTTTTTTTACTTGTGCAAAGAGAGAAACATATAAGGTTAGCTTTGAATCTTTTGCAGGAAATAGCGAGATGGGTGTGTGTGTGTGTGGGGGGGGGGGGGGGGGTGGTGTTAAAGGATATTTTCACCGCGTTAGGGACTGAGTGATATATCTAACAGGTCATGGTGGTACACATGCTATATTTTATAAGTTGGCACTGTAACTTACTAGATACAGGTTGTTTGTAATTGACAATGTTTCTCTGTCAAAATATAAATGAAAAAAAAAGAGAAGTGCAAGACGAAATTGATTGAATGAAATGGAATTGTAGGCTAAAGCTGTGGCTATTTGTGGCCTATGTGGTGTCGTTTGTTTCTCTGGCGGGTGCAGTGGGTCTACTGGTACAGGATGCCCTCACAGACAAGGGCCCTTCTTCTTGGACCGGTGTTGCTGGTGTTCTCCAGTGTTTCTTTATCTTAATCAGGTTTATTTTCTCTCTTCCTTACCTTGTCTTCTTTTTTTCATTATCTTTATCTTTTGGGGAGGGTCCGGATCCCTAATGTAACCTGAATTTTGAGTTTAGATCCGGACTGTCCGATCAGAATTTGGGCCAATCCAGCCTGACGTGGAATGCACGGGAGCCCTTTAATATCATGCTGGAGCAGATCGAATGGTCCGGATCCAAACTCAAAATTTGAGACTCGAGGGGGGGGGGCGTTTACTGATTTTATGTGTCTTTAGTGGGTGGGTGTTGCCGACTCCTTATCATCTAAAGTAATGAAATTTTTGAGTTTAGAATCGGACCGTTCAATTTTAATCGGAGCCAATCCAGACCTATTTCGAAATTGACGGGGTTCTTTAAGATTCGTGCTAATATAGGAGGGTGATCGTACTGATTTTATGCGTCTTCAGTGGGGGGGTGCTGAATCCTTATCATCTAAAGTAACACAATTGCTGAGTTTAGAATCTGACCGTTCAATCTTAATCGGAACCAATCCGGACCTATTTGAAATTCGCAGGTTGCGTTAAAATCCATTTGGACTACAAATTTGTGCGAAAACTGCTGGAACAGCACCATTGAATCTATTTTTCGAAGATTTGAATTTTTAATTTCTAAAATAATAATGAAAATCCTTAGTTTGTGTAAGAGTTGTTTACTTTTCATTCTATATGTATCCTTTGTTTTGTGTTGATTTATAAAATTTGTTGACCTATTTTTTCTGACTTGCAGCGGGCTGGTTTACTGGACATGTCACACTGAAGACTAGAATCAAGTTGAGTGTTTCTTTTTTATGTAAGTTAGTAAAAAATAGATGTGAATTGTGATGATGAAATCAAATTTGAATCTCTCGAAAACAAACCCTGTGTTTGCAAGTTTAACGAGTTCTTATAGGTGTTGTAAATGTAAATTTGTTGAACTGAGAGTTGGAATCACGTGAGTTGTGAGTTAAATTAAATTTAGCAAAATTTAAAGAGTATCTTTGTTCATTTTTAGAACACAAGTAATTTAGCAATTATTTCATATTAATATCAGAATATTTCCATCCCTGCAATTTAAATTTTGTTATCATGGAAAAAATAATTAGTTTTTTAGAATTAGTAAAGGGATCAATTTTCTGTAATAAATTAAGTAAGATTGTTAAGAGCACCTCCATTTTATTTGCATGGAATTGTAAATGATGATGTGATATTTGCAATTTCATTTGCAGGGATGTGAAGTATTTGTTAATTTAGTGATCTTGTTAAATTAGCAATTTGTTTGAAAATATAATATCATTTTATATAAATCGCTTTGCAAGTGGTATGAGCATCTCCATCTCTGTAATTATAGAAGATTGCTCTTTTTGTTAATTTGAAAATTAATTATTTTGTCATGCCAACAAAATAGAAATTTCAAGGATTTAAACATTCTAAAATTGATGTGAAAAAATTATCAAATTGCTGATGTGGTAAGCAAATTTTATTTTTTTACTGTACTAATGTATATGTTCTAATTTAACAATTACTTCGTAGTGTAATTAAAATTACAAGTAAAATTACAAGTGATATTAATATTTATAATTATAAGCGACATATTATATTTGTATTAAAATAACTTCCCTATATAGCCCATAAAAGAATCTCTCTTTTATTGGTTACTTTTTGGTGACATTCAAATCCGAAATTTTTATTAATACTCTAAAAAAAAAAAAATAGCAAATCTACCCTCCATAATGAAATATTTTCAAAAACGACCTAACTGCCCTGTGTTTGGATATTCAGCTCCCCATACCAAACCGCTTCACTGTGGGGCGGTCAACTCTATACCAAACCGTTCCATGTTTGGGCTGTTTGGTTTGTGCCCTATATTTTTTTAAATCCGGTCTCTGTCTCTCTCTCGCCCTCTCTCTTTCGATCCGCCCCGCCCCCACCCTGTCTCTCTCTCTCTCTTTCGATCCGCCCTCACCCCACAGAGAAATCCCAAAACCCCACCCCTCGCTATCTCGTCCTCTCTCGCGGGTCCACCCCCACCCCCCTCTCTCTCGCTGCCCCACCCCTCTCTCTCTCTCGCTAGGCCGAAGCACAATTCACGAAGCACGAGGTTACGTGAGGCTGGAAGCACGAATCACGAAGCACACCACGATAATTTCCATAAGACCCGACACAACTCCTTTTATTTATGTTTTGTGTCTTGTGATAACATTGGAGCGATTGTTACAAATTGAATTGTTAATTATCGTCTGCGGGTTGTTGATTTTCCCGACTCGATTGAATTGCTTGGGTTCTTGATATTTCGTAAGTGTTGCGATAGAAATTGTTAAGAATTGTTAGGGAATTGCCTTGCGGGTTGTTGAATATCGTCTGCGGATTGTTGATTTTCTCGACTCGATTCATGATACTGTTACATCCATTTTTAAAACCTAAAAGGGACCCATTTGCAAATTTTTTTAATTGAGGGGCTGATATGTTAAAAATTGTTAGGAATTGTTTAGCAAACTATTAGAGACTTAGAAATTGTCCAAAATTATTTATAAATTGTTAGGTATTGTTTAGCATCTATAGAAATTATTCAAAATTGTTTAGAAATTGTTAGAAATTGTTTAGCAAACTACTAGCGACTTAGAAATTGTCCAAAATTATTTAGAAATTGTTAGGTATTGTTTAGCTTCTTTAGAAATTATGCAAAATTGTTAGAAATTATTTAGACATTGTTTATAAGTTGTCCAAAATTGTATTATTATTTTTTTTTTCAATTTAGTTTGCAATAATAATTCTTATTAATTATTATAAATTTTAAAAATATGTTAGAATTGTAGTAAATTGATATTTTCAAATGTTGTATGGCCAGACTTAGACGAGGACGACCACGAGATACGATGGAGAGCGGGGAGAGTTCACATGCTCCCGCTGCAGAGGCTCCTCATGATGCTGACACATTTAGTCATTTTATGTGGAAACCCACATATTAAACACCGTGTTGCATACTCATCTATGGAGGTACGTTGGTTTTTTATACGTAACTTAAATAGTATTATTTAATATGACATATAGTTAGTCGCACACATTGAAATCATTGTTAAATGCAGGACGAGATGATGTTAATGGTGAGACATCGCACACCTGAGATCCCGTACGTCCCTCATCCATTGATGGAGCGGTGCATCATGAACCTCGGCTTGTATCAGCTAGCCACCATGCCTCAGAGTAGGATCGATCAGGCTCTCATTTGTAGTATAGTGGAGAGATGGCGACCGGAGACTCATTCATTTCATCTTCCGGTTTAGGGAGATGACAGTTACCCTAGATGATGTGAGCGCCTTATGGGATTTACGGATCGATGACGACCCCATAGGTGGTGTCTCGGATTATCCATACCTGACGAATATATTACCGGAGCTGTTGGGGGCCGATCCAAAGGCGCTGCAGAAGAAGAAGAAGGGGGAGGAGGATGAGTTCCGGTATTCTAGGTACTGTATTAGTCTAGTGTTGCTCTGCATTTACTTCTCCCAACGTCCGATAGCCCCCGATACCACTGACCAAGAGGCAGTGAAAATGTAACCATAAATATTTGGAAATTAAAATATGTTATGAACTCAACAATAGTGATAATTATTTATGTTGACTATTTTACATTGTAGGTATATTAGGGCGTTTGTGATGGACTTATGTGGTAGCGTCATGTTCGTGGATTCCAGCAGTGATGCAGTCCCGATTATGTTCCTCTCTCTGCTGAAGGACATTAAGAGGCCATTGAGGTGGAACTGGGTTGGAGCTGTGATCGCCCACTTATACAGAGGCTTGTGTCATGCTTATTTGGTAAGTCTCTACTAATATTGTAATTTTTGTATTACAAATATTAGAGTTGAATAAGTACCAAAATTGGACCTACTGTAAAAATTCAGGTGAAGAATAAATAGATTGCCAGGCCACTTCTCTACTCCAGCAGTGGTCGTGGTCACATCTACTAGTTTGTCGGCCTGTTATTCCAGATCCACCTCACCCTTGGATGAGACTAGACGCCGAGAGATGCTCCGCATACGGTGCCATATGGGGTAGTCACCACACATATGAGAATACAGGCAAGGGGAAGATCATGGGGATTTCTTATGTCCGAGGTCAGCTCCAGATGCTTCACGATAAGAACGTCACCTGGTACCCCCTATCATGCGTTCTACGAGGCCCACCTTCTTTACCGGCTGACATTGGAGCAGAGAGATCTCTGGTATTATCGGGGGTCGGTCATATGTTACTGGATAGTTGAGTATCACTATCTTGATCGAGTGCCCCGTCAGTTTGGCTTGGATGCGTTTGTCCCAGACTTCCCTACGCTGGACGAGCAACAGACCACTAAGCTGCACAAGTAAGTACCCACTACTTAATTTCATTATTATTTTATTACTTGTTCAGTCTTACACGTTACTAATAATATATTATAATTAATTTATATTACAGGACTAACCACCATAAGCCCAAAATCGATGGAGCCAGCGTCATGCGGAGGATTACCAGAGGGCACGATATCTGCATGATTACTTATGGACCCCGCCTACGGCAGATGACGTCAGCTTGGGTGCTGGGCCTTGGGCATTAAGATATGCTGTCTGGTACCAGAGGTAGGGCATGCCGTCAGTATATCTACAGGGGCATTATGGTGAGAGCTTTCGACGGAGACTAATGAGTGATGCATCTAGGACTTACTTGCCTTTCAGACCGATCCAGGCTCGCTCGGTAAATATAAATGAAACCGACATATTTAAAAAATTAAATGTTTATTTATTTATTTTTCTAATAATAATGAAAAAATATTGTGTGCAGCTTTTGATCGCTATTAGAGGAGTCACACACAGCTTGGTGTGCATGGCAAAAATTAGTTGGAGAGCGATAGGATGTCAAATGCTGCAACACAGTACACCAGTCGTGGAGGATTCTGGCTGGGACGAGCGCCTCAATGGCTTGTTGCACGAAAGTGGGGAGAACATCAACTGGCGTGAGATAAAGCCCACACCACGACATCCGGATCAACCCCGAGTTGCTGTCTACGATGATGAGATGCCGCCACCTCCTGCAGGTGATTACAAGTTAATATGAAGATGCCATACACAATCATTTCTCTTGAAAAATCTATTCTTATTAAGTTATCCTCAATTCCGCAGAGGATAACTCGGGTTGGGCATTCCACAACTGGGTGTTGAATAACAACGCATGGTACACTTACTACAACAAGTACGGAGTTCTGGTGCAGATTGGCGAGGTCAGCCATTTTTTTATTAGTTAATTAACTTACTAGTTATTTGTATGTAGCAAAACTAACATTGTATACATGCAGGATGGAGCCCCTACCTGGCAAGCCAATCCCGAGTTCACTATGACTGACCTTAATGGAGATGATACCAGGTACGAGGTAGAGAGCCTCCACAGACCACGATAGGCAGAGACCAGACAACACGACCACGAGGCTAGTGGGAGTGGGACGCAGGCTGCAGATGCATTTGCCTCTGCTATATTTGGCACACCACCTCCGGTCACGTATCCTTCTACATGGGAGGCCGATCCATGGGAGTGCCGTACATAGTCGGTGATCCAGGAGGAGCTTTCATGGATCCGTCGTACACAGTTATCTTTGTAGGAGGAGGATCCATGGGCGGCCGGTGCGGCGTCAGAGTTCCAGGAACTGATGCATGTGGATGAGGAGGAGGAGGACGAGGATGAGGACGAGGATGAGGAGGAGGAGGTTCAGTTGGGGTATTTAGCTGCCGCCCAGGAACCGCCATCCACCTGCTAGGTTGGATCTCTCTGGTCGACGCCGTCGTTGTTAGGGTTTTTATGTTTTTTTTAGTTAGATGGATTTGTACTATTTTATGTTTGGATTGTTATATTTCATGTTTGAATTGTTAGATTTTATGTTGTAGACTTACCATTTAGATTATTTAGTTTTGTTGTTTATCTAGTCGAACAAAACCAATTTATAACATTAAACAAAATTATAACAAATAAAATTACAATATAATTATTACAAATTATAAAACATTACAACAAATAAAATTATAATCATTAATTATTAAATTATAACAAATAAAACTACAAAAAAAATTATAACAAATTATAAAACATTACAACAAATAAAACTATAATCGTCAATTATAAAATTATAACCATAAATTATTATAAAAATTATAACAGTAAATTAAAAAATCATAACAAAATTTCAACATAAACATAGTAATACAACATTTAAAAAAAAGAAGGTTACATACCAAACTGCCCCTCAGTGGGGCGGTCTGGTATTGAGAGTTGCCTGCCTCACAGTGGGACGGTTTGGTATGGGGAGCTGACTGTCTCACAGTGGGGTAATTTGGTATGGGGAGCTGACCACCCAAACATAGGGTGGTTAGGTCATTTTTGAAATTATTTCATAATAGAGGGCAGATTTGCTATTTTTTGTGTGAGCGAGGGTATTAATAAAAATTTCGGCATTCAAATAATGTCCAGATTTCATCAATAAAGAAATATTCGTTAACGAATTTTGTTTATATTTTGTTAGCACATAGTTTATTTTTTTATTTCAAAATTTATGTATGATTCACATTTTAAATGTACATTATTCTTTTTTTTCTGAGCGAAATAACAGATTATTCTTTTGTACCGAATGAAATTATGAACGATTTTTTCATAACGAATAAAATAATTACTCATAAATAATCCGAGAATGAATATTCCAACGAAAATATATGAATGCTATACGAGAAAAATCAGCTTTTAACTCGAAATCTTCTTCCAATGTATTGGTCCAATCGAGAAACTCCTTGTACTTGAGACTTCTCCGATAAATTAGGAATTTAGATGCGGAGTTTGCCATAATTCGGATTCCTTAGGTACCTGAGGTGCAATAATTAAATCTAGTTTCTAAGCACAGAATTGAGTTTGGTTCGGTAGTGATTAATTTGGGCCGTCCGTTTATTTATTGCACCCCTCAGGTATTTGAGGGGACACACACTCGAGTCTGCCATCCCATCGGTCATGGTTTGGAGGTGTGTCATTTCGAGGTGGAGTGTTTCGGTTGAAGGGTGGTTGGTCATGTTCTTGGCAATTTTTGTTGGAGTTAAGACGCTCCATAAAAACAATTAAGTGTTCGACTAACACATAATGGGTTTGTTGCATTTGCTCGAGGATGGCAACAACATTCGGGTCGGTCATTGTTGTTGTGAAGATAATGTTGAGTTGAACTGTTGATAGAGATACAGTTTCATATATGTGCGAAGGGGGTTGTCGAACTTGCTCTGATACTACTTGATGACAAATGTCTCAAATTTAATTCCGCATGTAACCATCTTGTTTAGTTTAGTGCAATATTGAATAATTTTATAGAGAATTTAGATGAGGAAAAGAAATATCACAAGAGAGAAGAGTTCATAAAAAACATTTTATATCATCTATCCCATTACAAATGATATATCTCCTTTGCATAAATTGCACAATCCAACATGACTATAGAAAAAACTTAACATTTAATCTATATTGAAATTATCAAATTCATTCACCCTAACTATTTGACTAATTGATCAATTTATTAAACATCATAGAAAACAACGAGTAGTAAAACATTATAGGAAATGAGAACTGTGGAACTCTTTGGGACTTGTACACGGGCCATTCAAAAAGAAGATTGAAAAACAACTAAACCATACCGAGTCCGAGTTCGAGTTCTGATCTGAGTCCAAATCGGTTTGGTTTTCATCAGATGCCAAGGAAAACAAAAACAAAATAAGATTCAAGGAATAGCTACCGCATTTCATGAAGACAATTTTTAGCTACTGGTATACACGTAATTTTGATATAATATGTTATTAAGTATTGTACACACAATAGTAACAAAAAAGGATAATATTTCAACTTTTCCTTATTTTGACATTTTATGTAGTTGGCAGAGTATTTTTACTGATCATGCATAAATAGAAAATGAGAACATATAGACTGCAATACTCCGCTTTCATTTGCACATTTCTCTGGTGCATCCTGTTTTATCTTCTCCTTGCATTGCATATTTTCATCTCAAAACCAATCTGATGACATCTGTGAAGTTCCAAAGCCACACTACCCGGCCTTGGGCTGATATTCCACCCGACCTACTGCTCCCAATTGCGAAGCGCCTCGACCTCACCACTGCAATCCGCCTCTCTGCCGTGCGCACCTCTTGGGCCCCCACAATCCTCCCTTGCTTGGCTTCCATCCCTTCCTTCCGCCCCGACCAACCCATCCCTTGGCTCCTCATCTCTCCTCAAAAGTCGAAAACTGATCCCAACCTTACCGACTTCACCTTCTATGATCTTATCACCGCCACCTCTTATTCTATCCCGGTTGCCATTCCCTTCCTCTGTAACCACCAATGGTGGGGTTCCACAAAGGGCTGGATCGTGACTGTCGATCAGCAATCACAAATCCACCTAATCAAACCGCTTACTGGTGCTCATGTTCTTCTCCCTTCTAACGGCATAGGAAGAGAGCGTCCATGGAAAGTAATTATTTGCCGCACACCCGATAGCACCGATGGGTATCTAGCTATTAGTATAAATCAACACGGACACTTGGTCCTTGCAAAGGACGGGGTAGAAAGTTGGATCTCAATGAGTAATTACTGCGCATTTGTCGATGCAATTCTTTATAAAGGAAAAGTTTACGGCATTACATTAGATGGCATTACTTGTTGGGACATTCTCGGGTCTTCTTTCCGGTGGGAATGGTTTATAAGTACGAGTAATTATAAGAGGATCCATTGGTGGACAAAGTATCTTGAAATGTGGAGATGGAGAGATATCCCGCAATATTTTCGTCCATGGACAAAGTACCTTGTCGAGTGGAGAGGTGAACTCCTCTTGGTGTTTACAAACAAAGAACCAACGACTAGATTGGATCATTATCCACATTGCCAAGTAAAATTGTATAAATTTAACTTTAAAGATCGTGATCGTCGGTTGAAACGGGTTTGGAGCCTAGGGAATGATGCTTTGTTTATCGGTGCCAATTATTCGTATACAGTGTCGACTCGAGGTGTTGATAATGTGTGCGGGAATTGCGTTTATTTTACGGATCAGTTGTGGCATTACTTTAATCATTTCAAGATTTTTAAATCGAGATGTGCTTTCGGGGTTTATGATCTGAAGAAGAAAACTTATAAGCGATGCTATGTGGGCAACTCACCTTTATATTCGATGCCACCTATTTGGTTCTGGCCTTGCTAATTATGTAGAGTAAAACAGTAAGTATGCACACTTCATTTCTTGTGATTAGTTTGTTCATTCTTTTTTTTAAAACAAAATTAAAATTGTAAATTTTTCTTTTTTGTGGAAGTTAAGAAAAGACCACAAAGAACATACAAGTCATATAAGCATATGAGTATTTTACAATTAGCCAGGAGCAAATTTTGCAATATGCATGGCACTGTTGTGAATTGAATTGGGAATGAAAGAAAAACACCATTTACGTTATTAAGACCGAAAACATAGTAAATCTGATTGCAAGGGAAATCAGGTTATTTTTTCCAAATCAAAACTACAAAAAGATATTTTATTCTAACAAATTATTAATCCCTTGTAGGTGAAAGGATCATGCCATCCTTGACAGTACTGTGCAAGTTACATTGATTTTGTTGAGGCAAATTTATGGGTCTATTATATACATTTTTCTTTTTCTTTTCTTTGTTTATTTTTTTCTTTCCTTTTGGGTGCATTTAGAAACCATAACCTCAAATGTATCATTCCATGGTTGGTCTCAAGCATGCTCTGTTTGATTTTACAAGTATAATTTTGTTTGCTTCCAGAAATCAATTAATTTAATTAGTAATTTTGATTACCGAGTGCTAGATAATTCTTTAAGAATATTATAGCTATTGTCTATTGAGAAGAATTTGATGTGTTAATATTGCAAAAAAACAACCTTATAAGTTTATTCAAGTTATTCTAACACCTGTTTTTTAGAGTCATGCCTAGGCTCTTCAATTAAAATAAAAGAATTATATTTTTAATCTTCAAAGCCTCTTTTAAAAGAAGTTTTATTTATGCAATAGTGTATACCAGTGCTTCTGAAACAAAAAAAACAATGCATTCACTATTCACTTATAGAAACAAAGAAGTTTTATAAATGCAATAGTGTATGCCTGTAATTTATAGTTAGCACAAAGATTATAGAAACAAAGAACAATGCATGTAGAATGAGTTACTCAAAACTGCCACACACATGCATTCACTTGTTCAAGTTACTCATTTTTCATCGTTTTTTGACCGCTTGACTTTATATTAATTTAGTTCGAAAATTTAAAAACTTGACATGTAAACTCATCACTCGTGAAGTAGATCAGTTTCAACGGTTTGGATGCATCGCTTGAAACTAATTCGATGAGTTTTTAAATTAAGCTCACAAAAAGACTTGGTGAGCTTAAGAACACCCTAGTTCTACTCAATTTTTATATTGATCACCTCTCACCGTGATAGTCTTGATTAGATGAATAACACAGTGTATTTTCTTTTGTATAAGTAAATAAACATGTCTTCTAATATAGTATGAAATAAATTTTGTTGCCAACTTTCCAAGGGCAATTTTGCAAGGTTTTTCTTTTGTAACCGCAAAATAGTCCGATTTTATCAAATGCTCAGAAAAAAGTAAAAAATCCCCTGAAACAAATATCACATTTTCTGAGAAAATAAATACAGCACAATTTCAGAAGGTGATAGTAATAGTTTTAAAATTGAAGTATGGCACTTGGCCATAATAATGTTACACACAATTATCAATAGAAACCAACATGCAAAACCTCAGAAAAATTATATGCAACTCAGTAAGACTAGATGAAAAGAAAAAAAGAGTCAATCGCCCCTAGAATAATGCAAATTCACCAAACTCACTGCTCAACTAGCTTATCGGGTTGGTGGATATTCCCATTTTCCGGGGTACAAATGATGTATTAAGGTTTTGCATGGGTTGAAATGACAATTCTGTCTTTTTTTATTTATTTTTTATTTTTCTTCCGCAATATTACCAGAACATCTTTGCATAGATATCAGAGAAGGCTTCTAACTGCATTTGCAAGATCTCTGACATGGGGATCCTCGCATCCTATTCAAACACAAAATTTTATAAATTAAGAAAATTCCTATAAAAGCACTTGGCTTATCAAAATAAAATGAAAAGGAAAAGAGTGAGGCTATAGTGCATAGCGCGTATTGGTCTGTACTATGAATTAATATCTCCATTTCCCAAGTCCAAACAGCCGATCCGAACAGTTCAACATGATCTCTATATGAAAATGTACTTGCTGACTAAATTTTATATTTTTTTAGAATTTCTTTACTAATTTTTTAGATATGTTTAAAATCACCACTTTTGAATTGTCTAGAATCTTTAGATCAAGTGATTTTCAGCCTATCTACAAAAATAGTAAAAAGATTTTAAAAAATGTAAAATTTGGTTTTCAAGTACATTTTCATATGGTGATCATGTTGAACGGTTCGGATCGGAGATATTGATCCATAGTAAGGAAAAGAGTTCTTTTTTTTTTAAATTATAAATCCTTCGCATGTACAATTGCATTAAGAACAGAGAAGATTAAAATGCCATTAGTGATGCAAAAGAAAGAACTTGGCTTTTAATTTCATGTAAATAACAAAAAAATGGGCATTATTTAAAATCAACAAGTAAAGAGATATGAGAAATGAGAGAAACTCACCAAATTTAAGCAATGCATCTTCTAGATGGAAGAGATAATCTCTATTAGGTCCTGAAGGCCCCTCTGCTTGAACAATTTGCCTACAAATTATACAAACCACATGGTCAAAAGTGAAAACCTTTATTCATAAATTTTTATATCAAAAGCTCAAATGACCATGAATACCCCTGCAAAAATAGAAAGAAATTATCCGACTTTTAACAAATTTCAGATTTAACTTGTAAATGCAAAAAAATACGATGATAGAATGTATACCTAGCAATTTCTTCGAGAGGTGCAGGTCCCAGGTAATTCGGGTTTAACTTCTTGTTAGGCGAAGCATAATATCTAATTTGCTACTTTTCAAATTAGTGAACATGCTAAACATGATATACAATGCCATATATTGAAAAAGGCATTGTTTCATCTCCATCTCTGCAACAAAAAAAAAAAAAAATACCATGTATACCCTACAAACTATTCACTATCGATATTCTTTAAAAGAGGGGTAGTTTGGGTGCTATTGGAGAAAGAAACAATGTTTCAGGGGTTAATTCTAACTTTTGCCAGATTTATACATAACATATTGAGATTACTTACACCATCACATCACTTATCGCTGGAGTCAAAGAATACAAATCCTGAAATATCAAGGCAAATTTTCATGTCAATCATTGAATTACATTTCATATTTGCACCTATAAATTTTTCTTAATTACCGTGAAGAAATCAAGGTAAAGCTTCATGTCATACTGCTTCTCCCTTACTTCCAGATCCTATAATATTAAATGATAAACATGACTCATCTCTCTTCAATTTAAAAAGGTAACTACAAATAAAAAAAGAGCATCGTATCTGTATGTAGGGTTTTCTGTTTAATTTGGATTTTGTTAAAAACATAAAGAAAATGAGGTAACTACAAAGTTCACACAAAAATTTCTATCAACATCCAAGATAAAAAAATGTGAAAATTGGTTTACCAGCAAAGTCTGTTCTGTACTTGTCATTTACTTTACAGGAAATAATTGGTATTGAACAAATGGTACTGAAAACAAGAGTGAGGCTATGGTATTATGCATAGCACAGATTGGTCCGTACTATGGATCAATATTTTTGTTTCCAAAGCCCAAATAGTCAATCTGAACCGTTCAACGTGATCTTCATATGAAAATGTACTTGTAGATCAAATTTTACATTTTTTATAATTCTTTTACTATTTTTTTATATAGGTAGAAAATTACTACTTTTGAATGGTATAAATTTTTTAGATCAAGTGATTTTCTACCTATTTAAAAAAATAGTAAAAAAATTCCAAAAAATGTAAAATTTGATCTACAAGTACATTTTTATAGGGAGATCAAGTTGAACGGTTCAAATCGATTGTTTGGAATTTGAAAATGGACATATTGATCCATAGTACAGACCATTATGTGCTATGCATAGTACCATAGCCTCACTCTGAAAACAAAATCTAATAGTACAATAAATGGTAATAAATGTACCTCTAGAGCAATCTTTTTATCCTCCTCTTTTAACTTGTAAGCCACTCCCCACTGTTGACATGTAAACACATAACTAAGAGATCAAATTACACAGTAAACAAATTCTAATTCTACAAATAAGGTCGAAAGTCTAGGAGATAACCATAGTAACAAAATACGCGAATTATACGCGTATAATTCGTTTTTTATACATAACCGCACCGAACTCCGTTTAATACGCGGAAAAACGTATAATACGTTTTATTAGCGAATAAAACGCGTATAAAACGCGAATTACGAATTATTCGCGATAAAAACGCGAAAAAAACGCCAAAAATTTTTTTTTGAAATTTTTTTTTTTTTTCCTTTCTTGTTGTACCGAATCATTTCCGAATTATACCCGAATCATGAATTTTTGACCTCGCCGAACCGAACCCGAACTTTTGATTTGTCACTATGGAGATAACCAGTGGCATCTTTTATAATATTTTGCTTTCTTAAACAGGGTTTTTTGTTTGTGAAATCAATATCAAGTAAACTTGCTAGAAGCCCTGTAATACCATTAAAACTATAGAGAACATTGTAAACTATGATTGAAATTGTTAATCTTCTAGGAACTTTCTTGAAAAATTTTCTTGTTTCCATTGCATTTTTACTTGTCAAGAGAAAGAAGTGGCTAAAAGAAGAAGAAAGAAGATAGTTTGAACCGTAAAAGAAAAAGATAGTAATAAACAATTTTAAAGGAAAATATTGCAAAAATTATACTTGAAATGCATTTTTTTTTTACAAATATAGTATAGAACTGTCCTCCAAGTATCAAAAGAACTGCTGCTTTTGTTCAATTTGGCTTTGTTCAAGGATCCAAAAAACCAAACAGGCAGTTCTAAATTGTACACGTGCTGAGATAAAATCGTTTTTAATTTAAAATAAGAAATATTTGCTCTCTCTAGATATAACTTTTCACATGTCACAGTTCAAACTCAAGAGAACAACCTTACACAGATTTCACCAACTAATGAAGCAAACCAAATTCACAACTTAACAGTACCAAAACAAATCTATTTATGCAATTTTAAAAAAATTATCATGTCAGATGAGTAAAACATGATTTTATGATCGGAAGGAAACAATCTTACACAGATTTCACCAGGACAGGGCTCTAAAGTGACAGTTCTCCCGGGAAAGGCTGGCGTGCCTCTATGATCTGTACTGCCTGATACAAATGCACAAAAAAAAAAAAATTATGAACTAAAAGTTTGGCAATCTTAAGAAAACCGCAAGTTTCATCCAAAATGCACCAAAATGTAAAGTACGCAATCTTAAGGCAATCTTAAGAAGTACGCAATAACCAACCCTTCTTTCATAGATTTCAAAAAGAAAATCTATGAAAATGAGAATGGTCATGATATGAAGTGCATAAAATTGATTTTTCATAAAATGCAAGTCGAGAGAGCCATATACTTAATGAGGAGAACTTTTTTTTAAGTACCTACAAAAAGTTTACTGGCACAACATGCAATTTGGCCAAGTAAAAATGACCAAATATATAGGATAGACAACAGTTGTTAGTGGTCTTCTTAATTTCTGAATTGTATAGCACATGGGGGTGGATTTGCAAAATTACCAGGTTATGTTCGAACAGAATAATCAATGAAATCAAAGAATCCAAAGAGTGGATCGTTATCTGGCAATTAATAAACAAGGGTATTGTCTCATCTCATTTAGTAATACTCCAGTGGCACATATTAAAATTTCAACCTAAAAGTTAAGGATGCGGGTTTGTGTAGCTGAGGCCAAAAGATGCATCAGGGTTTCTTAGGGTAAATACGCATTTTTTGTTTTCTTTAGGGCTTTTGTATATTTTGGGAAGAAATTAACAGTTTTATTACTTCTTGGCTTAAAATTTGTTCTGAGATATATAATTCAGTGGAGCTCTTCACAATTTAACATTATCTATTAGCACCCCAGCAATCCTGAACCTACTGAAAACTTTGATTCAACCTCAATTTAATCTAATTAAATGGCATTCCTATGAAACAGGCTTTATGCCTTTATTAAAAAAAAAAAAATCAAGCTAAAAATTTGGTAGTACTTCTTGGCTTAAAATTAGTTCCGAGATATATCATTCAGTGGAACTCTTCACAATTTAACAGTATCTAAGAGCATCCTCTGTAATCCCAAACCTATCGAAAACTTCGATTTAACCTCAATTTAACCCAATCAATCCATACAATCAGAGAAACAGAAGTAAACACATAAATGCAAATTTCAAAAGTACTGTCAGTAATTCAAAAGTGGGTTTAACATTTTGGTAATTTTACAAATGCACGGAAAGGCTATTTTAGGAAGAAAAAAATCAAGCTAAAAATTTGGCACAATTTGCGAAAACTAACAATTATATTACTACTTGGCTTAAAATTTGTTCTGAGATGTATCATTCAGTGAAACTCTTCACAATTTAACATTGTCTAAGAGCATCCCAGCAATCCTGAACCGATTAAAAACTTTGATTTAACCTCAATTTAACCTAATTAAATGGCATTTTCTATGAAGCAAGTAATCAATCCATACAATCATGGAAAGCAGTGTGAGTAATTAGAAAGTGTACCTTGGAAGAAGACCCTGCGGTAGTCTTTGATGAAGCCAACGCGCTTGTCGTCGTAAGCGAATCCGGGTCGCCATATCAGAGACCCGTAACCAAATATCCATGTCGCCATCTCTAAAAGAGCGAAAGATGAACTGAAGGCAAAGCGAGGAGACAATTTCTAATTCTCTAATTTAGATCCCCTAAAGTATCTCAAATTTTGTTTTTGATTCTGGACCGTCTGATCTGATTTTACGACTTTTACATAAGACCAGATTGGTCCTGATTCTGATCTGACGGTTTCGATCCAAATTAAAATATTGTGTTACTTTAGGGGTTCTGGAAACCAGGTAGAGACCGTAGAGAAGGGGAAGGAACGCTGATCCAGATATTCTGTAGCCAGATCAGATACGGCGTACGTATCTCTGACACTTGGGGTCAAACTTCTACTAAACTTTTCGGCGTATGTTAGACACGGCGCATTTGATGCTGTCATTCGGCTGCGTATAAGCCCAGTCCGTTCATAATAATTTTGGACTTATTTAATCTGAATTTTAATCAGACGGTCATAATTAAAACTCAAACTGTACACTTCCTCGTTGGATCCGGACTCTAGAAAACATAAACACATGCACGGACATTAAACCGACCGGTCCGAAACCTGGACATGATCCAATGCTAAATGTTAGTTTTATAAGAAAAAATATTTACATAATTTTAGATTTTAATTTTTCATATAACATAAGAGTAAGTATTTACATT
Organism: Carex parvula; assembly: GCA_025461045.1. Taxonomy (NCBI): domain Eukaryota; kingdom Viridiplantae; phylum Streptophyta; class Magnoliopsida; order Poales; family Cyperaceae; genus Carex; species Carex parvula. The sequence goes on along the minus strand of JAJGRW010001772.1, from coordinate 211,503 downwards.
CATATTCAATTTTAGAATTTAATCTCCATCGATCTCGCTCTACGACTGGATCCGCTTATTCAACCACCGCTGCACTCTGACAACGATGCATCTACTCACTGTTGCGCTTCAATCAAGATGAGAACTTTATGCTCCGAGCTACGACAATACCACACTCTTGGGTTTAATTAGCTCCGATCCCTCTCCTCTCGCTCCATGACCGGATCCGCTTCTTCGATCGCTGTCGCATTCCGACAACAACCGGATCTACTCACATTCGCGCTCCGATTGAGATGAGACTTTACGCTCCAAGCTTCAACGATACTACACTCTCAGCTCCAATTGACTCGGCTCATCTCCAGTCCCTCCCCTCTCTCTCATTCTCCTCTCCGCTAGAAGAGATAGTATCGAGAGAGAGGAGGTTGTGTAACCTACAAAAAATGAAAAGGACGAAGTTGGGTGGATTGAGATAAGTCACTACATCAGGTGAAATGTTTTAATTTATCATAGGTTAAAATATTTTATTGTTTTACTATCTAAATAATGTCTCACATTCTTATTTCTGTTTTTAAAATTCAAACAAATTATTCAAACAGCTCAACTTAATTTTCATATTAAAATTTGTTTAGAGATCAAATTTTAACTACGAGTATTTTCAAGTCAAACTTTGAACCTACAATCTCATATACGCAGAAAATTTCTTGTAAATCTAATTTTTTTAATACCTTTATTATATATGTTATGCTTCATAGTTATAACGACACAAAATTTATAGGAACAATTTAATACGAATCACACAAATTTTAAGAGGTGAAATACACGGAGTCCCTCTACACCTTGTTTGAATGGAGAGTAGAGAAAGGGAGGGGAGGTGAAGAATAAAAGAGAATTAATAGAATGGAATAGGAAAAAAGATTAACATATTTAACATCTTCATGTTTGAATGATTAATGAGGGAAAATAAATTTAACTTTCCTTTTTATCTTATTTTTTGTTCAGTTAATTAAAATTTAGAAGGTTAATCAGAAATTCCGTGGTTGTTGTAGGTTTGTGACAAAGAAAATTGGATGAAAATTATACAAGTAAGACGCTAGTATTGTACCCGTGCGTTGCAACGGGACATATTATAAGAGAAAAAAAAATTATCTCATACAAAATGACATATATTCATAAAAAAGTTTAGACTAAATGATAAATATCATTTCTTAAATTACATATTAAATGACATATTTTTTTTTAATCTTTTTGACATATTTTTATACAAATATCTCATACAAAATTATATATTAAATGACAAATAACATTGCTTAAATGATTCCTTAAATGATATAAATAATAGAAATAAATAATGACATGACCAATCATCAATCAATTCAAAAATTTCTTAAATGACATTTAAAAATAGAAAGTAACCATAACCAATAAGAAAGATGATACAATTTGCACGAGTATACGTCTAAATAATATTAGACTTCTACACATAAAAACACAAAAAAAAAGATGCATAGAATCAGAATAATTTATCGGAGGGCAAATATTCAATTCGAAATTACATCTTTTAATAAAAACCGTTGGCGGATCTGGACATTTGGGTGCTTAATATTAAAATGGAGATATGGTTGGACATTTGTGTTAATCTTGAGACTGGATACATAATTACCCCTTCAAATGAGAACATTATTGTGAGGTGCCTTTTTCTACGTTATCGTCATCTGCCCTCTAAACGTCAGTACCTCTTTTTTCCTTCCGGTATGGTATGGTATGCGGTAAGGAAAAAGGGCGTTGTTCAGAGGTAAGAGAGAAGAGAAGAAGGGACTTCGTGGTTCACCCCCGTGCGTAATATCTGTACGAGAGAGTTTATTGATTGTGGGGACGTTGAATCTTCCGACGGGCGCAAGCCCCCGCCGTTAATTACCCTGAGATTTATGTCTCTCGAGCGCACTCCTCATTCTAAGATTTAGGACCGCTGAACATAAGAGAGGGGGTGTATTGGTATCGTAAACTTCCCTGTATATGCATATAAATGCGATGCAAGGATGCCATTTAGGTTTCCTATCCCTAACTTGACCTTGCATTAGTGTGTGGTTTTTTCCAATTGTTTGTTTGTTTGTTATCGTTTTGTCACGCAGAAGCTATTGCAAGCTTTGATTTTGGGTTTGTCTGAATATTAGTCATATTTGAGGTTTGAACTCCACGGTTTGATACCGGTTCAGTACCAATTCGGGTGATGAACTCCTTTGAGTCACGATTGGGACATAAGAGATGTTGATTTAAGCCTTTTGAACCTATTGAGGTAGCCTAAACTTATTCTTCGACATAGATTTCGGTTTTAGAATATTAATGAACATAGGTTTCATGAAGGTTTCATCTTTTTTACAAAATTGAATTGATTTAAATTTTCTGTTTTCATTAAAGATCATGTGATTTCTTGTCATTAATTCATAGAGGGGTATTTGCACCATGTCCAGAATGAATTTCATGGGATTTATCATTTTGCTTCTATTTTAAAAGCATTTATTCGTGTAGAAGGGCAGTGAAGGTCATTTGGTTATTTTAAATGCTGATTTTTTCATTTTGAAAAGCTGAACTTCAAAATCCATATTAAATCGAAATAAAATCCAAATAATATGAAATTTGTGTCAATCTTGTGTGTTTTGAAGTTATTTACATATTGGTGCAGTCCATTTTGCATTCTAGCCCCTGTACTGGTCTAGATTGATCATTTTACCAGAGAGGGTCATTTCAGTCTAGTACCAGTTTTGTTTGCTGACAATCATTTTTGTAAAATTTGTGCAAGATAGACTACAACTCTGATTTGAGTGTTCTTGGTACCAAAATTTTCAGGAAAGCACAATCTATATCCTCAAAAAGTTTCAAGAATTTAGAAGGCCTAAATGTATTTTTAATTTGTGATTTTGTAGGAGGCATATTCTGGGACAGCAAGCCTATTTACCAGTTTTTTTGTATTTTAGAAAGCTAACTTTAAAAATAGCTAGTAAATCATATAAAAATGCTATAAATGTAAAATTTGCATCTAAATTGTGTGTTTTGAAGTCCTCTATTTGACTGTACAGTTTATTTTTTATTTTGGTCCTCGTACTGGTCTGCACTGGCTGTTTTACCAGAACATGTCAATTTCACCGTTTTGAGGGTTTTCTTTGTATCAATGACATTTGCATGGTCTTTTGTTGCTAACTTTGGTTTGGTACCGTACCAGAAACAAAGGAAAGAAGATCAAAGTTTCAAAAGTTCATTTAATCAAGAGGTTTGAATATCAAAAGGATATCAAAGTATGATTTTTGCAAGAAGACCTTTGGTTTTTGTTGAAATCATGATTTAAGTGTTCTTTATCTTGATTAGAGGACAAATCATTGAGATTTCATTAGGTTAAAGATGTAAATGACATGGAACAAGTTCAACTTGTTGTCTATTTACACTTTGAACCTTCTATCTCTCACTATTCACACATTGGGCTATTTAATTTCCTTATATGGCTTTATTTAGCATACATGTGTATTTGCATGTATATAAGGAAATTAAATATCTCCTAATGTGCAAAATAGGTCCTTTAATAGGAATTGATAAGGGAGCTATCCAGCTCAACCCTATCAACCCTTTGTTTATTTTCATTTTTTGTTACCTTTTAATCCTTTCTAATAAAATAATGAAATGGGTTAGATATAAACGGAGCTATCCAGCTCAACATTCATATCCTTGCCATTTGATTATTTTATACAAGAATTAAAAGACATAACACTTTTTTTTATATAATATTTTGCGAAAATTAAAGGAAGAGGCACCATTAGTGATCATTAGGCTATCATTCCCTTTGCTCATCATGAGATGAACTTCGGCCATCATGAAGCCTTCACCATTATTACTCATAAGCTCCAAATCAAAGAAAGAACAAAGCAAATCAAAGAGAGAAGCAAGAGGGTAAGGAAAAGAAAAGAAACAAGAGGTAGTAAAGAAAACAAGATAAATATCGAGCTCCAAATAAATAACATTTTTATTCATCCATGGTAGCTATACATGAAAAATCGAAACCCTTGAGGTTTCTACATTGCAAAAGCTATAAAATTCTACCTATTATATTTGGTTTTCTACTTGAGAAGAAGAGGGGTTCGGCCTTGGTGAGGTGTATGTGTTGTGTGTGTTGTGTTGTGTGTGGTGTATATGTTATGTTCTCTTCTTCTTTTCATCTTCAAATGAGGGGTTTATATAGGCTAGGCAAGGGGTAGAGTCTAGGGTTTAGAGGAGCCATGTTGGCATGATCCCCACCACTTCTTTATATTAACTCTCATCCAAAGGTTTAGATGCCTCAAAGTGGTCATGCTTATCCCTCAAGCTTGAAGGGAATATTATTGGTATCTTAGCATCTTCATTGGTCATGTGACATGTGTCTATGAAAGTAAAAATATCTAGAGCATATTCTAGAGCATATCCAATCCTCCCATTTTATCTTCTTCATTGATAAAGTGACATGTGTCCATGTGAACAAAAATATCTAGAGCATATTTTAGAGCATCTTCATTCTTTTGGGTCTTGTAATAATTCGGCTAGCCCATTCATTTAATTTTGGCCAACTCCAGTAGTCCCATTTTAAGTTCGGCCAACAATATCTTTTTTTTATTGCCGAAGCCTTTATTTCTTTCGGCCATGTAGCAAACCATTTCGTTCATAATTTGGTTTGGCCCATATATCAATCAACTCATTATTTTAATTAAGCTTAACCCTTTAATAATTTATATGGCCCGAATCCTATTCACTTCTTAATTAAATCTCATTCATTCTTTTTTTTTTTTTTAAACTCCAACAGCTCATCCATTTTCAATGGTTCGGCCATGTCACAATTTCTTTTTTTTTTTATTTATTATATATATTTTTCATTATTATTTTTGTTTAAAAAAAAATCCCGACTTTTTAGGGTCAAACAATTATGTTAATCTTAAACTATATATACACGACTCGACGTACACATTTTTTATTGATTTGTGAAAATCTTTTATTTTTCTCTAAGCAAATGTTGGTTGCTTGAAGCTTCTAAGCCAGCTTTAATATATGTGCGGTAATATATTCTATGACGCTATCTCTATGAATGGGCTTCCCAAAGTTCAGAACAGTCTCTTGAACTTTGCTCATCAACATATGTTTGTCAGCAATTTCTTCAGTGTTAAGATCAAGTTACTAAGGAAAGTACGAATATACATCCAAAGAAACTTTATCTGTTAAAAAGTTACTTCAACAACAATTAAGAATTGTTATCTAGTGAAATACACGCAATTTTATTTCTAAAAAGTGAAGTAGCCATAATAATAAATCATGCATAGAAAATGGTTATAACTATAAGAAATGCAATTGAGAGTGAAGCTCAGGTCTGGAAACAAAGAGGCCATGAAATCCATAAGGGATGCGGTGCGGAAGAAGTACCTCTGCCACTATGTCAAGTTTTGGGGAACATGCATCCATAACCACGAACTTTGATTCATCCGTTGCCTCATTGTGCACGTAGCACAACAGATAACCGTCATCTTCGTCCTCTGTATCATCTTTTGGTACAAAGAAGGATTCTCCACAGAAGCATCCAGGTCTGAAGAGGCGCCTTGCAACAACACAATCCTCTCTACCGGCACGTAAAAAGTCTAGCTTCACGACCCCAACAAATTTGGGACTGTGTTCAACCACTCCGAGGTATGCGTATCGGTTTCGTCGCCCCACATATCCTGAATTGATCACCCCAAATTCAAGGTTGAGAACTGAAAGCGGTGTTCTAGATACTACTCCAGTATTCAGATTGATCCTAACCATCTCCACACAGCTGTGCCCAAGCTCCATCTGTTCCAATGCATGCTCGACACCTAGTAAGTTGGATGCAACCAGAACCACACACTGTTCACCATTCACATTTTCCTCCTCCCACGCATTGATTGCATGAATCATGTTGAATCCTGGTAATTCAAACTGCCTAATTAGAGAATCATCTGTTGCGTAGCGTGGGAGCACTCTCAGACATGGCACCTTGCTGTTGTCAGAACCGACACAATTGCCTCTGCCCATTATTAGCTCCATTGGCTTCACCACTATTTGGTTATCGAGAAACAATACATAATTCTCTGTGATAGCAAAATCATGCAACAACGATGGCTGTTTGACGGAGAAGATAGGCACATCATCCGACTTGTTGCCTGCCCCATCAAACCGGAAATAGGAGAGGAAGGGAGGAAAGAGCCCGCAACGAAAGGCAAAGGTCTCTCCTGTTTTGGGATCTTTCTTTGGGTGAGCAGTCATTGAAATTTTCAATCGTCCTTCAAAGTCGAATCTTCCAATTGTTGATATCTCTCCGGTGTCTGGGTTAACATGAATGGCATACGGTAGATCTGACTCGCCAAGGGCATAAAGACTCCTTGACAACAACATGAGGCTAGTGTTGGCCAATCCAATGCCACGAGAATAATTAATCTGACCGGTCAGTGCTCTTAATATAGAAACAAAAACTCGTGCAAGTCCTCCATGGCCATGGAAACCTGAGAAAAAACCCGGTATTATAGGACAACCAGCGTTGCGTTCAAGCATATACTTGTGCGTTTTGACATACCTGGAGCATAGGGTAGCATAGCAGTCAGCTGAGAGGAGCAGGGAGTGAAGCATGCCATCACCATCAAAAATGTGGTGGCGTCTATTGGGAAGATATTGTGGATTAGGACCATTGCGTATGTAGGCGCCGCCAATTAGGCAAGTTGGGATGTTCCCATAGATGACAGGGCAGTGTGTCGGGGGTAGCTCATCAACCGGAGCAAAGTATCCAAAGAACACGTCACATGAGTCGGCGGAGGGACTCAATAATTTATCGATCATCTCTTCAAGGGCATTACAAAATGCCATCGACAATGAAGAAAATGTTGTCCAAGGTACAACAGGTTTACATTTATTGTCAGAAGGCTCACTTGAATAAGTGTTAGTTGCTTTCTTATGGGCTGTCTCATGACTCTCATCCTTCGGTGTAGATTGGATGTACTTAGAAAGTGGGGTTGATGCTATTTGTAATTTCTTTTGATTTATCCAACCTCTTGTGGAGTTTATGGGAAGGTAAGAGGTGGTGATCAAGGCCATCATTTTTGGTATTAGGTATCTGGAATGCTTGTTTGCTGTCTATGTAGAAACTGCTTTTCCTTCTGCATGCTATTATATATATGTACCTCTCTCTAATGACCTAGTACAGTTCCATCAAACCCTTCAAAAGCCCACTGTAGAACGACTGATATATATTACCTTTCTCAAGAGAGAACAAAAAAAGCAAACACATATTAGGAGCTAAATAATATATTCGTAATGAATATATTTAACAACTGTGATAAAAAAAACTTGCCAAAGTAAGAAACATAAATAATAATTACGATTTTTATAATATAGATAGGTTGTTTTTTAAAAAATTATAAGACAAAATCTAATTGATCATCCGCCTATCAATTGAAGAAAAGTGTTTTATATTTATTAGAATATTGTAAATTTAGGTTGGAATTTTTTTTTCTCAAAAATTAAAAAATCAAATCTAAGAGAAAGTACAAAAACGTTAACCATACACGGCATATCATACATGTTTTCTCAAAGTTTTTGCCAAAGGGTAGAGACGGCGCATTGCAGGCCGAGAGAGACTCTCTAGGTGTATTTCCTCCAGCTCTCTCTCTTCTTTGTTATTGTACGTACTATGTCTCTTATACTTTCTTTCGTTGCTAATTTGTCCATGAGAGGTTAAACAATGTCTTTCTAGGGTGATGGCTTGTAATCATGAATTCTTATGAGTTTAATCTAGTAGTTTCTTTTATTATATTTATCTTGTGCGCTTAATTTGATTTCCTACTGTAAACTTAATCTTTGTATTACTATCTTAGTATGGTGCGTTCTAACCTTGACCGTATGGTGATAGCCACACTATAGTGCTTAGACATTTAAGGGTTCACCAATTTGGACTAAAATAGAAGAACTTAGACAATCAAGGTAATAGATCGAAAGGATGACATCTCAAGGTCCGATTGTTATCTCTAGATCTGCAAACGAATATTGCGTTCTATTGATCGCTAGTGGGGTAATCTCGGTTATTACAACTACGGAAAGAAATAAGGAAGGAGGTAATTGTGAACTTAAATCCTTCTAGTTTTGGTAATTGAGACTTATGATAAAATTCCATGCAATTAATTAGGGTAATGTCTAGGTCCCATTTCGTTACCAGTCCTTTTCAATTAAGGTGTTGTAACACGACAGTGAGGAGTATTGTATCAGAATTAGCAGCCCTTAGATTTACATAAGATATCAGTTTTGGAAGCGCATGCGGTTCCGATCAAATCGCACGCGATACGACTGAAAGATAGAAACCAGAACTTAGTAGCTCTCTTTTTCATATATAGAGAGGGAGAGAGAGAGAGAGAGAGAAAGGAGGATTCAAATGCCTCCAATGCAGATATTGTACTAACTAATTCTTGTTTCCTTTAGCAAATTACAGGATTGGAGTTTTTCTTGGTCACAAGAAGTATTTTGTTTCTTGTGATGTTGGTGCCGGGAAAATGTAATTGCATGCTTTTAATAATGAACCTGCATGGGTCACGGATTCTAAAAATGGTAGGTGTTTGTTAGTTATTTGTTAATTTGTTGTTTATGTCAATGGTATTAATAGTTTTTGTATAATAGATGCTCCTCGAATCATGAAATTGAAAGTGGTAAACCCCGGGAAGCTGTCCTGGTATAGTTATTTAATTTATATAAAGAGTTTATAATTAATCCTAATAAGACGAATCTTATATAGTGATATCCCAATATATTATATACGCAAAAGTTAGTACTATATAATCATGGTTCAGAAACTTTGTACAATGTACCAACCTATTCATACACGACGCTTGTGGACACGGTCGTAAAACATGTGTCATTAGCTTTTCGGACTGTGGATGGTCGCTTTTTTTGTAGTAGTGATACTTTTTTACACACTGTTTTTTTGAAAATTATTCAAATTCATGTACAATGTGCTGTGTATGATTGACCTTTTTGTCGTAATGTGGAGAGCAGAAGGAAACGTAGTAGGAGTGAGTTTCGACGAAATGACTCCAATAGATATATATAGTGCATGTGGAAAATAAGGGAATAAGGATAGCGACAGAACAGAAAGAAAATGATAGCAACATGTTTCTTTGTCAAATTAATTGATTGGAAAATAAGGGAATAAGGATAGCAACATAACATAAGGCGTACGCTTGAAGCTACCCTACAACCAACTAATTGGTCAAATATTTCATTAGAAGTTTGTTGACATCACCAAATCCACAAAATCAAGAAATGCGACAGTTGTAGATATGACATCCGGAGCAACATCTTTCGCAAACATGCATTTCATCAAATTAATCACATCAGGAACAATACTCTATTAGCAGTAGTCATTTCATCAAAAACTTCGTCAAACATCCTCAAAATTATTGTGTGTCACTCTGTTGATGAGAGCAGCGAGAACAAAATATTTGTACTCATTCGTGATGTTTGAATGTTTCTACTCATTTCGTCAAATATAGTTTAATTGAGAACTAAGATAGAATAAGCTGACCTTCAAGTTAGTCTAAATTAATTCACCCAAACTATCCCACCTCTTGAGGTGATTTAATTTTATTTAGATGTGAGGCCTAAATTTTCATTTATTGTTTTTAACACGTTCCCTCCCTTCGCTCCCTAATTAATTAGTTATATATATATATATATATATAACAAGTCAGTTTTTGCAATTTCAAAGTCCGAACAGTCGATCCGAACAGTTCAAAGTAATCTCCATATTAAAAAGTGCTTGGAGACTAAACTTTATATTTTTTCTAGTTTTTACACTATTTTTTAGATGGGTGCAAAATCACTATTTTCAGATAATTATGGACCATCCAAAACAATAATTTTGTACCTATCTAAAAAAATGGGTAAAAAATAGTAAAAAATCCCAAAAAATATAAAATTTGGTCTACTTAGGGCTACTCGTAACCAAGGAGGCCATGCGGATGTGCGTGCTATCAAAGAAGTGGGAGCACCTGTGAACCTCTTTAACCTTCCTCAGCATCAATTTGAGGGATTCTGAAACCGAAGCTTCCATGAAGGTGATAACAAATTTACTCGAGAATATTACTAATGTTGAACTTCTAGAATTACATTTTAAGTGCAATCTATACACGGTAAGCACCTCATATTCTTTTGATTTTGCAAATGATGCTAATTTAAAATTATTGTTTGCTTCATTCTGACCTCATATTTATATTATTCTAAATTTAGAAACTACACGCAACAGTTTTGCATCTAGAATATCCAATATTTCATTACTTGATGGATCTCACTGTTTCTATTTGTTCGTTTTAATTTTGTTCAAATGGAAACTTTGATCCTAAATAGTTCGTCAAAGTTAAAGAATCTCATAATACTCCAACATGAGAACTGTGCAAGTTTTTTCCCAAAAAGTACTAATTTTCTCATCCTAAATTTTTTAATTGTATGATCAAGTAAATATCTCCTTAGTTATTAACAAGTTTTTGGTTGCACGAATGTTATGTGCCTCGAGATATCCCTAGTGATTTTCTCGCTGGTTGCAGCATCTCCAAGAAGAAATCTTGAGATGGTTGAGATCAAGTACTGGCAATTTTTTTCCATGTTTAGAATTTTTGTAAAAAAAAACTTATGCTCCGTACAAGTGATCAAAGTGCAGAATTTTAAGAACTATCGAGCACAATTGTTCAAGTGTTTTAATTGGGTTATAGAGAACGCGCAAAAGCTCGATAAATCCAGTTATAAGGAGTTGCATTGGGAAGTTGTAGAACGGTATTCTTACAATAATGGCAGGCCTCATCTAATTTGGGTCCTTAGATTATACAGTTATACTAAGTTTAATTGCATGTGTTTGGCTAATTGTTACTTTTTTTTTGATAAAATGTTAGTGGTTAATTACATATTACATAAAATGACTAATTCAAGCTGCCAAAACACATCTACCTTACGAGTCATGTGTCTACATGCAAAAAATTTAAGCTTTCTAATTAATGTAGTATAAAGACAAGTGGTCAAAATTACATGATTTATAAATTAATTTTAATACATTCATTTTTTGAACGTTTTACGACCACTTAACTCTATACAAAATTAATTGGAAAATTTAAAATTTTTGCATATTCTCACTTGTAAGATAAATGAATTTCAACAGTTCGGATTCATCATTTGAAGTCAATCCAATAAATTTGAGAGTTGAGATCACATAGGGACTTGGTGAACTTAAGAACAACCTAGTTCTACTGTTAAATTTGTTACAATTTGAATATCATGGAGCAGTCTTTGAGACATTTGAAAAGATAACTAGATAGAGAAGTCTTTGAGCAATCCGTTTTATTAACCTAGATTGATTATTAAACATTATCAAGTTGAATTAATTTTAGAACACACCATATGTAAATTATTAAAAATATATAGCTTGTGGTTAAAACTTTAAGACAAATTTATATATTTTTTAACTTTTTAATTTTTTTATATTGGTACAATAGGAACTTGTTTTATTCGTGATTATAAAAATGCTTAATAACGTTAGTATTTACGCGGGTATTTTTGTCTGTAATAACAATACCTTAGGAAATATCTATTTTTGTCGGTCTATCCACAACAATATATTTTTTTTACCCTCGCAGATAAAACATATTTTTATAAAATTATTATTATTTTAAGATGGTTTAGAATATTGTAAAAAAACCGTGATTTTGTATTTATGTAAAAAAATAGTAATTTTTTTTTCTGATTTGATCTCCAAGCACATTTTAATATGGAGATCATATTGAACAATTTGAATGGATTATTGGAACTTTGAAATAGAAAAAAATGTGATGCAAGATTGGAGCATGGAATCAATGAGACATTAATAGCGTTGCATGTTCCTAGCCTATCATCGACAACAGAACTGTATGTGACAATATATATATTTGGCATCTTTTCTCTATCATCGCGTCAAAACACTAGGAAGCTGCCGAGATGCCCCCCCACTTTGCAACCACCACCTCATTAAGGCTGTACATATGATATGAAGACATACGCACGCTTGAAGCTACCCTACAACCAACTAATTGGTCAAATATTTGATTAGAAGCTTGTTGACATCACCAAATCCACAAAATCCAAAAATGCGACAGTTGTAGATATAACATCCGGAGCAACATCTTTCGCAAACATGCATTTCATCAAATTAACATCTTCGGACAATTCATGTTATCTACTTAATTAATTATCTAGGCCACAGTATGAATGAGAATGTTGTAGGTAATTAATCACATCAGGAACAATACTCTATTAGCAATAGTCATTTCATCAAAAATTTCGTCAAACATCCTCGAAATTATTATGTGTCACTCTGATGAGAACAGCGAGAACAAAATATTTGTACTCATTGGTGATGTTTGAATGTTTCTTCTCATTCCGCCAAATATAGTTTAATTGAGAAGTAAGATGGAATAAGCCGACCTTTAAGTTAGTCTAAATTTACCAAACTAACCCACTAACCCACTTTTTGAGGTGATTTAATTTTATTTAGATGTGAGGCCTAAATTTTCATTTATTGTTTTTAACACGTGCCCTCTGTTCGCTCCCTGATTAATTAGTTTCACACATATATATATATATATATATAACAAGTCAGTTTTTGCGATTTCAAAGTCCGAACAGTGGATCCAAACCGTTCAAAGTAATCTCCATATTAAAATGTGCTTGGAGACTAAACTTTATATTTTTTCAAGTTTTTTTACTATTTTTTTTAGATGGGTTCAAAATCAAATCACTGTTTTCAGATAATTCTGGACCATCCAAAACAATGATTTTGTACCGATCTAAAAAAATAGGAAAAAAATAGTAAAAAATTCCAAAAATATAAAATTTGGTCTACTTAGGGCTACTCGTAACCAAGGAGGCCATGCAGACGTGCATGCTGTCAAAGAAGTGGGAGCACCTGTGAACCTCTTTAACCTTCCTCAGCATCAATTTGAGGGATTCTGAAACCAAAGCTTCCATGAAGGTGATGACAACTTTACTCCAGAAGATTACAAATGTTGAACTTCTAGAATTTCATTTTAAGTGCAATCTATACACGGTAAGCACCTCATATTCTTTTGATTTTGCAAATGATGCTAATTTGAAATTATTGTTTGCTTTATTCTGACCTCATATTTATATTATTCTAAATTTAGGAACTACACGCAACAATTTTGCATCTAAAACATCCAATTTTTCATTACTTGACGGATCTCACTGTTTCTATTTGTTCGTTTTCATTTTTTTCAAATGGAAACTTTGATCCTAAATAGTTCGCCAAAGTTGAAGAATCTCACAATACTTCAACATGAGAACTGTGTAAGTTTTTTTTTTTTTTCCAAAATGTACTAATTTTCACATCCTAAATTTTTTAATTGTATGATCAAGTAAATATCTCCTTAGTTATTAACAAGTTTTTGGTTGCATGAATGTTATGTGCCTCGAGATATCCCTAGTGATTTTCTCGCTGGTTGCAACATTTCCAAGAAGAAATCTTGAGATGGTTGAGATCAAGTACTAGCAATTTTTTCCCATATTAAGAATTTTCGTAAAAAAACTTATGCTCCGTACAAGTGAAGTGCAGAATTTTAAGAACTATCGAGTACAATTGTTCAATTGTTTTAATTGGGTTATAGAGAACACGCAAAAGCTTGACAAATCCAGTTATAAGGAGTTGGATTGGGAAGTTGTAGAACGGTATTCTTACAATAATAGTAGGCCTCATCTTTTGGGCCCTTACATTATACAGTTATACTAAGTTTAATTGCATGTGTTTGGCCAGTTGTTATTTTTTTTTTGAATAAAATGTTGGTTGTTAATTACGTCAAATGACTAATTCGAACCGCTGAAACACATCTACCTTACTAGTGATGTGTCTACATCCAACAAATTTAAACTTTCTAATTGATGTAGTATAAAGACAAGCGGTCAAAATTAGATAATTTATAAATTATTTAATACATTCATTTTTTGAGCGTTTTATGACCACTTAACTCTATACAAAATTAATTGGAAAATTGAAAATTTTCGCATATCCTCACTTGTAAGATAGATGAATTTCAACAGTTTGGATTCATCATTTGAAGTCAATCCAATAAATTTGAGAGTTGAGATCTCAAAGAGAAGTCTTTGAACATCCGTTTTATTAACCTAGATTGATTATTAAATATTATCAAGTTGAATTAATTTTAGAACACACATTTGTAAATTATTAAAAATATATAGCTTGTGGTTAAAACTTTAAGACATATTTTTTATTTTATATCCTATAGTATTTTAAATTGCAAATTTTGAATAGCTATTATTGATGAATATGTTAGTTATTAATTGTCCAATTAGCTAGTTTTATATATTTTTTAATTTTTTAGATAGATACAACAGGAATTTGTTTTCTTCGTGATTATAAAAATGCTTAACAACGTCAGTATTTAAGCGGGTATTTTTATTTGTAATAACAGTACCTTAGGAAATATTCATTTTTGTCAGTCTATCCACAACAATATTATTTTTTTACCCTCGCGTATAAAACATATTCTTATAAAATTATTATTATTTTTAAATGGTTTAGAATATTGCAAAAAATCGTGATTTTTTATTTATGTAAAAAAATAATATTCTTTTTTCAGATTTGATCTCCAAGCACATTTTAATATGGAGATCATGTTGAACAGTTTGAATCGATTATTGGCATTTCAAAATGGTCGTAGGCATACTACAGTGTTAATTTCAGTAGTAAGAAAACGATGTAATAAGATATATCGTTTTCAGTAGAGAGACTTTAGGTAATTAATAATGGACTATGAAGCGACTAAAAAGTGGCCCCAATAAGCGGATCATTGATGATATGGGGATCGCGTTGGTTGTTGTGTTCCTATCATCAGATCATTGATGATAACATCCTTATCTCTCTCAAGCTGCCCTTTCTGACTAATGGAGAAGGGGATCGAGATAAGCCTGAAAACCAATGTTCTAAATAGCGCACTATAGCGTTTTCGGACCAAAAAAACTACGACTCTATGGCCATATAGCGCCGCTATAGCGCGCTATTTCGCGCTATAGCGGCACTATATGGCCATAGCGCCATTTTTTCAGCCGTTCCGCTATGACGCGATAAACGCTATTTAAACCTTTGCTGAAAACGAATCCGATAGTGGTAAAATTATATATGTATCTGTTTTTTTTTTTAATATTTTGAATACAGTTACATGTTTTATATTAGATGGACACGAATTCAGATTGAATATTAAACAAATATACAAAAATCGGATATTAAATGGATTCGGATATGAATATTGTCACACTCCGAATCAGGAATTTGGATTAGAGTGTGGTTAATCCCCGTCTTATGTCAATTAAATTAATTAAATACGCAAGCTTGGACAAATACAAACAAATTTGAGGAAGCATAAATGATGTCATAAAAGATACAAGTCATCCAATCCATACCGATAACATAAGGTATCCATACAGTTAATGTCACAAATATAAAATAACACAATAACAAAGAAGGCGATACATGCTCTAACGAATCTGGCATACAACACAAAAGTACCAGGAATCGTTAAAACCAAACAAAAGTCCTAAAATGCAAATAAAAGATACATGTGACATTACAGCACCTGGCGAATCCTCACTTCCGATCACCAGTCTCTCTACCCAAAAAGCCACAAACTAATTACTGTGAGGAGCTTGTCCGTGCTCCTCAAATTAATTATAATAACTAATATAAAATTATTTTGATTATTTTGATTAAGGTTTGCATAATTTAAAATGATTTTAGTTATCCACGTTTATTAACTAATTATTGAAATTATTTATTATGTCAAATGGTTCGTCTTAGAATTACATTAAATTAATATATTATTTTTAAGTTACGTACCTTATGTTCCATTAAAATATATGCTAACCTACAATTTTAAATTATAATGAACTAATTATATTAATACATCCATTTATAATAATTATACTTTCAAAATTATATTTGCTAATTAATTACTATATTTAAATAATTTATTTGCTAATTATAATCTAAGGTTATGATATATGTATTATTTTATTATTTTTATTATATTACGAGTATATATATTAAGTTATATTTTATTTTTTGACATATTGCTATACTTTTAATGTGAATCACTCTTAAATAATTTAATCTAACTTCCGGGTCCATTTTTATTATTTTCATTATATTTGTTTCTGTTTCGGCTTCAATCTGAAGATGCAATCCGAATTGCACTCCTTTAAATAAATTATCGGCTTGGGCCAAGCCTAATATAATTTATTTATTTAAATTACATTGGCCCAACAACAAAAAAAAAGCCCATTCGGTTTCCATTGCACTCTTTCAAAGTCCCTCTTACAAGGAAAAATACCAAGGGCCTAAAATATACATGGCAGCCCCTCGAGTTATTATATTTATGCTAGAGGCGCTGTCAGTTTGAAAGAGTGCACCACATGCAAATAAATAATTGAAATTTGCATTTATGTGTTTTCTTCTGTTTGTCTGATTGTAAGTATGTACTCAGTTGTGCAAGCAATTGGAAATTTTGGTGTATAAGTATCCGAGACGGAGCTAGAAATATTTTTGAAATAAAAGCTGTGCATGCAATTGGAAATTTGATGTTAGCTACCTATTTTTTTTTTTTGAAATAAACGATTTTTAATGTGAGACTATATTATGAGTGAGGAGACGAAATACTTGTATAGAATTAATCTTGAGACTGGATACATAATTACCCCTTCAAATGAGAACATTATGTTAATCTAAAATTGTATATACACGACTCGACGTACAAATATTTTATTGATTTGTGAAAATATTTTATTTTTCTCTATGCAAATGTTGGTTGCTTGAAGCTTCTAAGCCAGCTTTAATATATGTGCGGTAATATATTCTATCGCGCTATCTCAATGAATGGGCTTCCCAAAGTTCAGAACAGTTTCTTGAAATTTGCTCATCAACATATGTTTGTCAGCAAATTCTTCAGTGTTAGGATCAAGTTACTAAGGAAAGTACGAATATACATCCAAAGAAACTTTATCTGTTAAAAAGTTACTTCAACAACAATTAAGAATTGTTATCTAGTGAAATACACGCAATTTTATTTCTAAAAAGTGAAGTAGCCATAATAATAAATCATGCATAGAAATTGGTTACAACTATAAGAAATGGAATAGAGAGTGAAGGTCAGATCTGGAAACAAAGAGGCCATGAAATCCATAAGGGATGCGGTGCGGAAGAAGTACCTCTGCCACTATGTCAAGTTTTGGGGAACATGCATCCATAACCACGAACTTTGATTCATCCGTTGCCTCATTGTGCACGTAGCACAACAGATAACCGTCATCTTCGTCCTCTGTATCATCTTTTGGTACAAAGAAGGATTCACTAGTACAAAAAACCCCTACACCGACCCTCAACCACCGACTGTTTTAATATATAACAGTCGGTGTAGAGACTGCTGGTAAAATTGCAAATAAGAAGAAGGACAACACCGACTGTTCAATTACACAAAACCGTCAGTGAACCAACACGGACTGTTTTTAAACAAAACAGTCGGTGTCGATCATACCCTACACCGACTGTTTTTCTCAAAAAACAGTCGGTGTTGAGCAGTCACCAACACCGACTGTTTTTTTTAAAAACAGTCGGTGTTGCTCACTAACCTACACCGACTGTTTTTTCGAAAAAACAGTCGGTGTAGAGATTTCTCCAACACTGACTGTTTTTTACAAAACAGTCGTTGTTGCTCACAATCTACACCGACAGTTTTTATCAAGAACAGTCGGTGTTGATCTGTCACCAACACTGACTGTTTTTAAAAAAACAGTCGGTGTTGGTTAACACCCTACACCGACGGTTTGTTTAATAAAACAGTCGGTGTTGCTCTCTGTTGTAATTGATAAAAAACCTAGTTTAACGTCGGTTTATACTGAAACCGACGGTGTTGGAGCTTTTACTGACTGTTTTTTCTTGGCACCGTCGGTGATTTTTCTTTTTAACCTCTAAATAGCTTTCCTTTTCCCGGTATCTCTTTCGATCAGCAGCTTGTAAAATTTCATTTCGCTCTTCAGAGAGGTTCCTTTAACTTCTAAACAACTTCCCTTTCTTTTTTCATTTCCCTTAACTTGTAAACAACTTTCCTTCAACTATCGGTTATTCTTTGCGATCTACGACCACTCTCGACTCTCAACTTTCCTTCAACTTTCCTTGAAAAAGAGAATATCTGCCTCCTCATCAGATTGATACGGCCAGGTAACTATTTCATTTTCCTTCTAACTATTTCAATTGATAAGGCCAGGTATGCTGCCTCCTCAGATTGCTGTCTGAAAAACTAAACCCTAAATCAGCATCTAGCTAGAATTGCATCACATTAGACAGATATCAATACCCAATGGTGAAATTGGGGCGAAAGTAAACATGGTTTTGCCAATGTCTGATACTATTAATGAAAAAAGTTGATAATAAATATTAATGAAAGTTGATAATAAATAGTTGTTTTGTTAAGAAACTTAAATTGGTGCTTATAATTTGGTTCATGCATGCATTTATATTACTACAACATATGCTCCTTTTTATACTAATGATACTGAATAAAAAAAGTTGTTGTTTGTTAATGCGATTTTTCTTATGCCTTTGGAGATCAATGGGGTATGCTAATTTTTTCATGTCTAAGGGTATTTTGGTGCTTATGTTGGGTTCTACAAGAAGTCACTTTATTCTCGAAGTTACAATTGCTTGCTTTAGTTTGAATTATGTCTTTAAAATTTAAAATTTGTAATTTGCAAATTGTAGCGCTGCTTATAAGGGATTTGGAGATTGTACGCCTTGTTTTATTTCTGGATGCTCAAAGGAGATTGTACTACTTCAAAAGAGAAGGTAAATTTAATTAAATTTGTTAATGGGTTAGATTAATGGCTTTATGTTGATTGGTATTTCCTAATTTCAACCCAATTATATATGGAATAGTTTGTAGCTTAGTATTATTGTATTGTGCGATCTATCCAATTTGCCTTGAACATTTAGTATGCCTTTTAGGTCGATGCCCGTTCAAAATTAATCCAATAGGGATTAATTTTGAATACTTCCCTGTTGGGACTGCTCTTTGAATGTTTTGTCTCATTTAGAATGTGAACACATGTCAGCGGATTTGGTATTTAAGAAAAATTCGGTAGCATTTGTCCTTGTTCCCACGAGTACGTATTGGATTTCATCTCCAAACGGATGTGATTTTTACGCGTACTTGGGGAACAAAGGGGAAATGCTGCCGAATTTTTCTTAAATACCAAATCCCGCTGACATGTGCTCACTACTGAGACAAAGCATTCAAAGAGTGGGTTAGGATTGTGCACCGGCCCTATGTAAGCCCCAAATTGTAATTTTAAGAGCCATTCATGACCTCTTACCTAATTATTTTTATAATTACAGATGGATCGAGATTGGATGTATGGAGCTCGTAATACCATTGAGTATTTAGACGGTGTGAAAAGTTTCATAAAATTTGCTGAGCAACACATGAAGACAAAGGGTGATGACACGATTCCGTGTCCTTGTAAAGATTGTTTGAACTTGAAGAGGTTTCGCACTATAGAAACGGTGAAGACCCATTTGATTCGTCGTGGTTTTAAAGAGCGATATACACGTTGGATCAGGCATGGAGAGAGTTATGGAGAAACAAGCACCGCTGCTAATACTGAGATTGGCCAGGAGGATGAGGATGCCAGTGTTGATAGTGATCAGGAAATGGATGTGAATTATAATTTTAACCCGAATGACAATTTAGGAGAAATGTTTAGTGATGATGAAAATGACATTGATGTACAAGAGTTGTATGCTGAATCTGAAAAACCTTTGTTTCCTGGTTGTGAAAATTTTACAAAAATGCATGCTGTGTTAAAATTGTATAATTTAAAGGCAAGTAACAATTAGAGTGATAAAAGTTTTACCGCCTTATTAAAACTCTTAGGAGATATGCTCCCAGATGAAAACGAGTTACCAAGATCATGTTATCAAGCCAAAAAATTATTGTGTCCTATGGGTCTAGATGTAGAAAAAATACATGCATGTTCGAACGATTGCATATTGTATCGGAACGAGTACGAGAAATGTGAAGTTTGTCCTATATGTGGTGAATCTCGTTATAAAAGAAAAGGTCAAACTGACGGTAATGATGATACATATAGAAAAGGACCTCCAGCAAAAGTGATATGGTATTTCCTCGTGATACCGAGATTCAAGCGTTTGTTCAAAAATCCTAAAGATGCGCAGTTGTTGCGTTGGCATGCCGATGTCCGGAAAACAGATGGAAAACTCAAACACCCTGCTGACTCGCCTCAGTGGAGAAATATTGACAGATGGTTCAAAAAACATTTTGGTGATTAAACAAGAAACCTAAGGCTTGGTTTCAGTTCAGATGGAGTGAACCCGTTTGGTAACATGAGCAGTCAGCATAGCACATGGCCAGTTTTATTGTGTATTTATAACCTTCCTCCCTGGTTAACTATGAAACGCAAGTACATTATGATGTCGTTACTAATTTCAGGTCCAAAACAACCCGGAAACGACATAGATGTGTATTTAGCACCGTTGATTGAGGACTTGAAAAAATTATGGTGCGATGGAGTGCAAGTGTGGGATGCATACAGTAAGGAAAATTTCAAATTGCGAGCAATGATATTTTGCACCATAAATGATTTTCCGGCATATGGTAATTTGTCGGGTTATAGTAACAAGGGGAGGAGAGCTTGCCCTGTTTGTGAAGATGATACGGTTGATATTCGGTTACAAAATTGCAAAAAAATAGTGTACATGGGTCACCGTAGGTTTCTTTCTGTTAATCACCCATACCGTAAGAAGAAGAAAGCTTTCAATGGTGATATTGAGACTAGACGGGCTCGTTCTCCGCTGACCGGTAAGCAAGTGTATTTGCGAGTTAAAGGTATCAAAGTTCAATTCGGAAAATTTATTAAGAAAAAAACAGCCCCGGAAGGTGAAACTTGGAAGAAGAGATCAATTTTCTGGGATTTACCATATTGGGAGGAATTACAAGTGCGACATTGCCTTGATTTGATGCACATTGAAAAAAATGTTTGTGAAAGCTTAGTTAGTTTGTTGTTGGGCATTCCGAAAAAGACTAAAGATGGACTAAATGCTCGCAAAGATATGGTCAGTATGGGCATAAAATGGAGAGAGGTTGCACCTGAATTGAGAAAGACCAAAGATGGAAAAAATACTCGAACTTACCTTCCTCCAGCTTTGTACAATTTGTCAAAAGAAGAAAAGAGAAGGCTTTGTTGATGCCTTCATAGTGTTAAAGTTCCTTCTGGATATTCTGCTAACATAAAAAAGCTCGTGTCAATGAAGGATTTAAAATTGACCGGGATGAAGTCTCACGACTGTCATGTTTTGATGACACAAATGCTACCTATTGCAATCCGTGGTATACTGCCGGAAAAAGTACGGTTACCAATTTTAAAGCTTTGTTTTTTCTTTAATGCAATTTGTAGCAAGGTTATCGATCCCGAAAGTTTGGATGAATTGCAGCGTGATGTTGTCGTCACTTTGTGCCAGCTTGAAATATACTTCCCGCCGACCTTTTTTGATATCATGGTTCACCTAATTGTTCACCTGGTCTATGAAATTAAGCTTTGTGGTCCTGTGTTCTTGCGGTATATGTATCCATTCGAGAGATACATGGGTTTCTTGAAGGGATATGTAAGAAACCGATATCGGCCCGAGGGGAGTATTGTAGAAGGTTATATTGCAGAGGAGGCTATTGAATTTTACAATAGTTATATAGCAGATGTACAGCCTATTGGTATTCCTAAATCACGCCATGAGGGCCGGGTTGAAGGTGTAGGAACCATTGGTTTGGAACCAATCGAGGCTGATAAGTCTTTGCATGAAAAAGCACACCTGTTGGTATTACAACACATGACATACATCTCTCCATACATTAACGAGCATAAAACCATTTTGAGAGAACTTAATCCGACGAACGGAGACCGGTGGGTTACCAATGAACATAATAGTAAGTTCGCAGAATGGATTAAAAATAGAGTTATTCGACAAAGCGAGGAGGAATTGGCAGATAAATCTATAAAATGGTTAGCAAGAGGTCAAACTATTATTGTGAATACGTATCAAGCATATGACATCAATGGGTACACTTTTTACACGATAAAACAAGACAGAAAAAGCACCAATCAAAGTAGTGGTGTAACGCTAGTAGCTATATCAGAAGAATTCTCCAGATTTAAAGATGCCCGGGCAGTACATGCGAAGAACTCGTACTATGGTCAAATTGAAGAGATATGGGAGCTCGATTACGTCAAATTTAAGATTCCGTTATTTTGGTGTAAATGGGTTGATAACCGCCGGGGTGTTCAAGTGGATAAGTACGGATTTACTGTCGTGGATTTGGAAAAATTGGGATATAAGAATGATCCATTCATACTTGCCAATCAAGCCACCCAAGTCTTCTATGTTGAGGATCCCCTCAATAGTAAGCACCATATTGTCCTTCACGGTAAAAGACGCATAGTGGGCGTTCTTGATGTGGTTGATGAGGAAGAGTTCAATCATTTTGAAGAAACACCCCCATTCTCTGTTGGCGTGCCATCTAACGAAGTGAGAAATGATGATATCGAAGATGCAAGTTATTTACGGCATGATCATCAAGATGGAGAATATGTGAATTAATTAATTAGTAAATGTGATTTTATTAAGGTACTCCAGATCTAAATTCAATTTAATTTTTAACTTTAAATTTTACATAAAACTAATGTTGTACATATATTTATTGCAGGAGAAATTTGATCAAACAGTAGCGTAAAATTTGACACATGAAGGGAACACAATATATTTCTGGATTTAAGGTGTATTTTTTGTTAATTTATTGCCAATTTTATGTATAAATTTATGCTGATTTTACAGAAATTTTTGTTAATTTATTGTTAATTTATTGTTAAAATTTTATTGCCAATTTATTAATTTATTGTTAAAATTATGTATAAAATTTTTGTTAATTTATTAATTTATTGCCAATTTATCAATTTATCAATTTTATTGCCAATTTATCAATTTATTAATTTATTGTTAAAATTTATTGTTAAAATTATGTATAAAATTTTTGTTAATTTATTGCCAATTTTACAGAAATTTTTGTTTTTTATTATTTTGCACAGACTGTTTTTTATTTTGAAATTGTCAGTGTAGTTTTCTTAGGAAGACTGTTTGTAACTTATGAAATTCGGAGCCATCAGTGATCTTATTTGTCTGAAAATTTCATTTCCCGGGTTTCTTTTTCGATCAGCTGCCTAACTCGCCAAATGTTAAATTTTGAAAGCAGAAGGGAAGAAGTATTATAATTTGCCTCTCGCCACAATTTCATTTCCCTCTCTTCCCCGACAATTTCATTTCCCTTTCTTCCCCGAAGGCCTCCATTCTGAAATCACTTCTCGGACTTGCCTCCTCTACCCCGCTCGCTACCCCGCCGCGAACCCGTTCACTGCGCCGCCGCTGGCCGTTCACTGCGCCGCCGCTCATTGCGCCCGACTGAACCGACTGAACCCCTTCGCTGAATCAACTGAACCGACTGCGCCGCCGCTGAACCGACTGCGCCGCCGCTCACTACCCCGGCTGCGCCGCCGCTCTATACCCTGACTGCGCCCGCCGCTCACTACCCCGACTGCCTCCGCTCTCTCACCGCCGCTGAAGGCAGCCGCCGCTCAGTGCGCCTCCGCTCACTGAATAAAGGTTAATATAAATCATCAATATAGAAAACGGGAGGACACAAACAAAAAAAAAACAAGTTGCTTCCCTAGAAATTATCAATCTTTTGACATGATTTGCACACTGTAAGAAAATGGTTTTGAAATACTTGTTGCACCTTACACAATTTTGTGTGTACTTCGGCATCTCTATATTTGTGTGTAAATTAACATAGCAAGTCAGCTACTCATCAAATAAAGTCAGGAGCACATTGTTACCAGCTATTTGCAAACTGAGTTACATTTAATTATTTAATTAATTTTGCTAATTCATGAATTTCTAATCTACTTCTTTACTTATTTTGCTAATCAAAATCAGGTACCAAACCGAGTTGCATTTTGATCCTTCCAAGCTGCAAGAAAGTTAACACCTGTCTGGTACGTAATTTCTAGCCCCTTCTATCGAGATTTTATAGTTCCACCCCTTGCTCTGAACTATCTGATCGATGATTAGATAGTGATGGAGTATGGGATAAATAACGTATACTAAGTTCAATGGTTTATTTAAATTCTGAAGTTCGCATTATTTTGGTATATTGTTGAAGGCCCATGATGCAATGTCCCTCTCTTCTATTCATGAGCTAATAATTACAAGCAAGCCTTAGCCCATAATTTATTTGCATGAAGTATATTCAAAATTTTTCTATTCTGAATTTATTTGCATGAAATCAGAGGGATTCTTGTAATGTCTTTCATAGAATCTTATTTGCACTGTTTTTGTGTAGATTATAACCTATAACAATGTTACTTTGTTGAATATGCACATATAACCCTCCCTCTCTAGAAAATCACATATATTCAGCATTTTAATATAAGTACTGCTGCTGTTTTTATATCAGTGCTGCTGCTTATAATTTCGAATAGGTCAAGATGGGAGAAGCTCCATTGGAGATCGAAAAGGCCAGGGAAGAGAGGATCAACTTGATCCATGAGAGGATGGAACAACTTGGCATTCACACTCTCGCACGTGTTGTGAACGGTCCTTCCAACAAGAAGAAGACTGATCCAACAAGGAAGAGAAGGGTTGAAGAAGGCAGCAGCCCTAAGAATAATGAGGAGTATAATCCTTCAACTTCTTGTGATGAATCAAGTAGTGAGGAGGAAGCACCACAAAAAAAAAAGAAAAAAAAGAATCAAGAGCAAGCTGTGTTGGGAGAAGGCAGCAGCCATCAAAACCAAAGTGGAGCAAACCCCGGTAAATAAAAAAATTCTGACTGTATTTTGTCTTTTACCAAACAATAGGCTTATTCCTTGATGTCAAAGTTGGCTGAAAAATAAATTATGAGTTGAATTGTCATGTAATTACAGAGATGGCTATGGAGGTGTACAATCCTTTATCATCTTCTGATGATTCGAGTGGTGAGGAGGAAGCACCACAAAAAAAGACGAGAGGTCGGACCACTTGTGCTAAGTTAGCAAAGAAGCGATTAAGTATCAAGTTCAACAAGCATGGGCATCCAAAGGGGAAATGGTTGAGCCAATACAAGACATACGTGGCAAATGTATCGAAAGAGAGATTTCCTATCACTATTCTGAATTGGAAGAAAGTTGACGACAAGTTGAAGGAAGAGTGTTGGGAGGAGATAAAGGTACAACTTATGTTCAAAATAAAAAAAATATTTTCTCGTTTAATAAAATTTTACTTTTAAATGTTATGTAATTGTTTGAAATACAGCAAACTTGGGGAATAAAGAAAGACAGAGGCTTCAAGCATGCCAAAAAGAAAATGGGGGAAGCATGGAAAAACTTTAAGAGTGATCTCACAAGGTTTTACGTGAGGAAAGACAAAGTTCCATTCAGCAAATACTCTTGGATACGTGAAGAAGATTGGAGAGAATTTGTGAGGCAGAAGTCGACGCCGGAGTTTCTGGTAATATTTAATCAAATCTTTAATTTTCATATCTTTTCTATTTCTTTTTTGTACACCTAACTAAAATAGTGTATTCTATGTTGCATGTTTATGTGCATTGTCCCAGGTTTTTTGTACAAAAGGTATTACTAGTGCATTGTCTATGTGCTTGTAAAGGGTTCATCCAGGGTTCATCCAGGGTGAAATTATAACAGTAGTGAAATTATAACAAACACTGATTTATTTTTAAAAAATGATATGGTTCATCCAGGGTGGACCCACCAATCCAGAAAAGCTACATGTCTCCCATCTATTGGCTAGCCAAGTTTAAAAAAAAAAAAGGTGAAGTTTATAAAATAGTATCAACCCTAACCCTCACTTAAACCAAGTATCAGCCATTGACAAAGAAGCATGAACCTTCAACTTTCATATCAACTCATAATTGTCAGAAATTATAAATATCACCCATTAACATACTAATGTCAAACCCTTACCTTGTAAAGCATCAGCCCTGTATAACATATCCTAACGAAATTCGTGTAAGCTGAACCATGTATTAAAACCAGACCAGGCAGAATAGGCAAAATTCTTGACTCACCCAGCCTAGAAAAAGGACATATAAAGGCAATGATTGCAATGCTATAATTTTCTGAGGCAATAACAGTATAATCAATAGTTTAAGGATTAAAATAATCATTGCCGTAGAAATCTGGACAACTTTCTTGCTAAGAGGCACGATGTGGGTGGTACGGGCCTCGAGTGAGGCTGCACAGGGCAATTTTTTACCATATTTTGGTGTCTAACATGTGTTAACTAGTCAAGTATGAACCAGGCCAGGAACTCAGACTAGTGCTTCAGAAATGCCTATCTGAGTATATTACTAGTGCATTGTCTATATGCTTAGTGAAATTATTGTATAAAAGGTAGAGCAGATTAATAATATTTCTCCCAGGTTTTTTTTTTTCAACATACGAATTATGTGGTGGTTTGTAAAGGGTACATGCCAATTTTGAAATTAATTAGTGGGTGTTTGTCTGGTTTTGTGGGTTAGTATCTTCATATAAATACTTGTTTTAACCTTAGTCCTAGGTTTGTGGTAGTGATTTTGATACTGTTGATTCCTGTTAGCAAATTTTTTTAATGGTTATTGCTTTTTTTTTTTTTAAATACTCCCATTTTTCTCAATAGATGTTACTGATTGTTAGTGACTGGAAAACATGCATGGTAATATTTAATCAAATCTTTAATTTTCATATCTTTTATATTTCTTTTTTGTACACCTATCATGCATGTTTCCTTCGTTGTAGAAATTAAGTGACCAAAATCGCGAACTATCCAAGAGGAATGACAACCCACACCGCTTAGGCTCCCGTGGGTACGAAGCAAAAATACGCATCTGGAAGAAAAAATTCAAACAGAACTCTGAGGATTTGGCACCTATCCTTGATATAAAGGATGAAAGGTGCCAATTTTACGTCTTGGGACGAATGGTAACTTTACCAGATGGGACTCTTAAGGCCCCGGCAAAGACCGAAGCTCTGATCAATAGCATTGTAAGTGTTGATTCATTTACTTAAATCATGATAGTATGCCTTGTGGCTGCCAGGAAATAAAATTCTTTGAGTCGGTTGTCCCGGAACCAATTGAGCTGTGCCTTACAAATCATGAACAACTAGCTAGGTGCTTACATGCTAGTGAAATTGGTTGGTTGATCTTACAGTACCAGTACAGTACCATACCGGTAATAGTCTCTTCTGTGTCGTACAGAAATCAATACTAATTAGTTCTTCAAAGTACTCCAGCACATTCTCTTCTCCAGTTAAACATTCCACCGGTCCTTCAAAGAAATAAGAGACACAAAATTTAATTCATTGGGAGATCGACCACAGATTTTATATACTGGTATTGATTCTGAACCATGCATACGGATCTAATTATCCAATATATTATAATTCAATTTAGGAACAAATCTAAAAAAAGAATAAATTACAGAGAGTAGGTTCTCTAAGAAAGAATAAACAGGAAAGAAAAGCACCTCGTTGCCTTGATTCCTTTACTTTACTTTATATTAGTAGTTTTATTTTTACTTGTACTGTTTTAGTTTTCTGGTATTTTTGGCTGTTTATTATGTGATATATGCCATCTGGAACAGCACCTCGAAGTCATTTCTTACAATTTTTTCCTAGAATTTTTCAACAGAAGTCATCTGTTTATTCTATGATATATGCCATCTGTTCAAAAGAACAATTTTTCTGTGATATATGCCATCTGTTTATAATGTGATATATGCCATCTGGTACCTATCTCAATCAATTCTTACAATTTTTCAACTGAAAGACACACAACAAAAGGTCAGCTCGGGGGACCTCGAAGTCAGTGGCTCGAGTGATGTGCTCACGCTTTCTCTAGGGAACCCGGAACATCCGGGTCGGACGAGGGATCTTGGGGGGCAAGTGACTTGGAAACAAGGCTTAAATACATATAGGGCTTCGAGAAAGAGGGGATTTAACCAAGCTGATATGACGGCTTTTGCAGAGGAGATACAAAAACAGTGTTACACTAATATGAGGGAGGAGATGAGGCAGGAGATGAAGGAGGAGATGAGGCAGGAGATGAAGGAGATGAAGGAGGAGATGAGGCAGGAGATGAAGGAGGAGATGAGGCAGGAGATGAGGGCTGAAATGCTTACTGAGTTCCAAAAGCAACAAGCTGTGCCAGATCAAAATAGTCCGGCATTCCGTCGTAGCAGTCAACATTCCAATGCAGTTACAACAAGCCCTCTGGATTCGATTATGGTATTTATACTTTTATTTACAACTAAAGTTGAAAATGATAGTATTTTCTTCAATTGGCAAATGTACAACTTTGTCTAACTTAGATTTTATTTTTTTGTCAAATGTCAAGGAAATCTCACCTTGCTATCTCACTTGTAAAGTTGGAGAGAAGCACATCAAGATGGCGAACGCTAGGGTATGGCCGTGGAAGAAGGACGAATCAGTCCACTATGTGCCTCTGTTAGAGGACCACATGAAGGTGCATGTGGATTCGTGTGTCGACGACATGTATCTCAAGTTTCCTCTCCCAACTGAAGTTAATAAAGATTTTGTCAAAATCGAAGACACCTTTGGAAGTTTCATTCAATGGCCGAAAGTTGCGATTATTCTGGATGAGGTAAAAAAATATTTTTATTTATTATGTTTTTACGTACATGGGGTCTAGTGAGTTACAATTGCTTTGCCTGCAAGTCATATAAAATCTGGTTAAGTGTATGGATCGTCATCTAAAATTTTGGTCATATAAGTTACTTGGGTTTATGATTTATCATCTGAACTCAAATATCTCCTCTTTTTTTTTATTGTTCTTTATGTTTCCTTGAAGTTTTGGTAGTGACAAACAGTGAAGTTTGATGTACATACAAGTGTTATTGATTGTGGTTGTTTGGCACTTGGTAGGAATTGTGCTAGATGGTAGTTAGAATGAGGGGGGGGGGGGGGGTGGGAAGAGTAGTGGAGGAGTGTTATTCGGAATAGTGGTCAGTGGGTTTGGCAACAAAAAATGAAGCACCGGTAGCAGTTTCATTTCGGTCTCCTCTCTTTCGCTATTCTGATCTTCCCTTGGAATAGCTTAGCAGTCTTTTTGAATAGCAGATCTGTGTTTAGCAACAACCTTTGCTAAACACATTATAATTAAGTACCAGTTTGTTCTATCACAATCCTTGATAAGAAGCCTTCCTCGCCCCATTTAAAAAAAAAAAAAACCCAACAGAATTGATGATTAATGAAAAAGAAATAGACTGAATTTTGATCCTGTTTGTATTTTAATCTAATGTGTAACCTTGTTACATGATGCAGCTTAAAAAATTTATGCAATGCAAGGAATCACATGCTTTCATAATTTTAGTTATAGATATGTATGTTCTGTTAGATCTATGAAACTCAATTATTTTGCATATATGCCACCTAAAATTTCTTATTTTTATCATAGAAGGCAAAATCGGCCGTTCCGGAGCGGAATCGGCCATTCCGGAGCGGGATCGGACGTTACCGATCCGATTTCAGGCCGATTTACGCGGTTTCAGGAGATTTCGTTAAATTTCGGCCGTTCCGGCCCCATTCCGGTGCAATTTCGGCCGTTCCCGCTTCATTTCAGCCAAATTTCGGCCGTTTCGGACTGAAATAGACCGATTCAACCGAAACGGCAGAAACACGAATTAAAGTATTAAACCAACTCAAAATTTTTTTTTCGGTGCTGGGATTCGAACTCGCGCACTCCACTGTGGGGACCGAAGGCAACTCCACCACACCGCAGCTTCTTTTTTGTTTAAAACTATATTTCGTTTTTATATATCGTTAGTTTGTAGTTTTGTACCTCCATAAGGCAAGTCATGGACTAATAATTGAAAGGAGATCAATCATTCACCGATTTCACCCACTGCAACTACGGTAAAAACAAAGGAGCTTCAATTTTTCTAAATTTTTTTGATTGTAATAATTTTTTTGATTGTAATAATTTTTCTAAATTTTTTTATTAATTTTTTTCTATTTTTTTAGTGTAAAACAAGCTTCTACCAAAAAAGTCCGATTTTCCGATCCAATTTGTCCGATCCCGACCGATTTTTCCGATCCGGATCGGGATCGCTCGGTGCCGATCCCGATCCCGATACCGATTTTTCCTTTTATGATTTTTATGTGTCAATCTAAGACTAATTTTAAGGCTATGCAAGTCCTGATTGCAAGCTTTATGCATACACTTCTTCATTTTTTCTTTTATAAGTACAGTACATTTGAATCCAAAATCTGAATAATCATCTAAATGGATGTTAAAAAAATTCCTTTATTCAAATAAATCAGCTCATTTGGCACAGTTGAACACATAGTGAATGTGGTTTCTCCTATTTTCTACAGTTCTCATGTTTCATCATTTCCCACTTCCATTATTTCTTTTCCTTTCTCATAATTTTTGCCTTCACGGTTTATTAATCAGCAACAAATGTCTCAACTTTTATCAGAAGTGAATGTCTCATCAAATGATACTTGCATCTCAATTTCATCTACTCTGAATCCTAACTAGCCCATTTTATGGTATGATCTTTGATGCACACGAGAAGTTTGATTTTTGAATGGCACTTGCTATCAGGACAAACCTAAAGCCTGTCATTCTATTTTCTTTGAGAATTTTTTTCTTATACCTTATGGAATAAATATAATCAAATATATATATTTTTTTCCTAATAAATATAAAAAACTGCTTCATGTTCCTATGTACCAGCAGCTGAAAAGGGTATTATTTAACAAGTTATCGTTTTGTTCTAGTGTATAGACCACGATGCTTCAATGCCCGAGTCGGCATCTAATGAAGTGGCGAAATCCATGCATCGTAAGGCGCTTATTCCAAATAAATTGTTAGCAAAGGTGGGACATGAGTTCAGAGCCATAATTGAGAGGGTGATGAGAGAACCGCATGATAAAACTGAGTTCATCTTGGAAATTAAGGAGGGTGTGTTACTTCCTCAGTCGACGCTAATCAACATAAGTTTTAATGACTTGACGGATCTAGCGAAGCAAGACATGCTTGATGTTTCAATAATATCCATCTGGGTCATGTAAGTTTGTTTCAATAATTTCATAGGAGCTTGTTTCATGATTTCCAAATTCTCGGTCAGCCGACACCAGCTTCTTCTATTGGTCACCATCTATGTGTTTTTCTATAAAACTGTAGATTCTGGTAATATAAATGAAAGATCACTCAAACTGTTTACTTGTTAGACACAAACGCATATATATTTCAGTTAGCGACAGTAACATGCAAGTAGGGCTTCACTCAATTTTGCTCTTATGCTTTTTTTTTTTTGTTTCCTTTACAGAAAAGTATTATGTTCTCTAGTCATAATTGATAATTGAATGAAATACCACATTGACTTATGTGCCGATTTGATGCCCAACCATGCAAAATGCTACCTGAAAGTCCCAAAACTGATACTAGTGCATGATTCCATGAAAAAACATTTTCAACATTAATCATCAAAGAGAACACATTTTTTACGATTAACACATTTTTTAATTTACGAAATGATTTCCAGATATTTAAAGGGACTTGTCACCGATCTAGGTCGCGAGGCTGACGTCGGTTTTTTGAACCCTAGTAGAATATCTTCATCACTTTTTAATTCTGCTGAAAAGGAGGCCGCTTCAAGCTACTTGCTCGAGTCATTGAATAATATGCAGGATAAGAAATTTATCCTTGGACCATACTTTCAAGGGTAAATTGTTACTTTTATTTGAGTAATTTATATACTTTTAACGATATATGTAGATTGATTCTTACCATGTATGATTGTAGTAAACACTGGGCGCTTTTCATTTTTGTCATGCGTGAGAATATGGTCTATGTTATTGATTCGCTAGCGCTAAAGGAACCAAGTTACGATATCACGTTGCCCTTTAAAGAGTGAGCAATACTATTTGTTGGTAATTACTGATTTCATTTACTTACAATCAACGTACTATTTATTGGTAATTACTAATTAATTCGACATTCAAAAAATTTCAGCATTTTTAAATCTTATGTGGAGGCCGGAGGAGTGCACAAGGAGGGATCAACGGAATGTGCGTGGAAATACATCAAGGTGTGAACTTGTACACTTGAGTTTTAATTAGATACTTCATTTTTTGATTGAAACTTGAAAATTCCAGCCAAGTCTATAAACTTATTGAGCACCTCCTTCGATTGAAACACATGTGCTTGCATTCCAATTAGTGTTGCTGCCTTTTCAAATAACTCAACTATTATGCCACAATTGCTGAACAAATGCATAACTGATTCCCCATCCTGTTTGCACATGACACATCAGTTAACCATAGTCCAACCCAACAAGATGTGCTCATCAGTTAACCATAGAGACATATATATGACGAAATAAATACAAGCTACTAAATTGTTAAATCAAAATATAGCCCAGATAAATAATTTTCAGGATTTCAGTCCCCAGATATCCCTGACACAACTTTATGTTTATTCCGAAATGTATTTCCTTTAGTCCAAATAAATACTTGATTCTATAGAATGCATATTTTATTTGAACTAAAATAAACAGTGGGCAATTTCAGTTCAAAACATGCTTGTTAGAAGTTGTCTTGCATTCTGACAATTGTTAACAATCGCCTTGAAATTTCAAATTCATTATTAAAACTTCTAAAAAAACACATTCATTTCAATCAGAATAACACTCATGTAGCTTTCATTTAAAATGCAATTTTATTCATCAAAATAAACACTTCACTATATATATGTAGTTTTGGAATTTATGGCAAAAGCTGTATAGGGATGGTAGAGAAATGAATATCTTGAAGATATATAACTACAGTATTGTACAGCTATATATGCAGCTCTCAATATGGTTCTTGTTGGGTGAGCAACAAAGGACAAATATAGTAACTAAAGTCACTGATCCTTTTTCCCATCTTTTAGCAGTGACCTTACACATCTTTTAGCACATGTGCTCATCAAGTTGTCTATTGTCACTCGAATTCAGCCTATCTGGTTCACTAGTTGGGTTTTTTATAATCAAAGCCTAATATATAGTCCAAACATTTTAACAGTAATTCTTTTTATTTTAATTATTGATTTTACTTAAATGGAACATTTCAGAGCCCTAGGCAACAAGGCAACAAGGTGTGTGGATTTTACGTTATGAAACACATGCAAGATCTAGTCACTACGCAATTTGACGTTTTTCCGA
This sequence comes from Carex parvula, assembly GCA_025461045.1. Taxonomy (NCBI): domain Eukaryota; kingdom Viridiplantae; phylum Streptophyta; class Magnoliopsida; order Poales; family Cyperaceae; genus Carex; species Carex parvula. Next base: position 178,096 of record JAJGRW010001772.1, on the reverse strand, counting down.
ATGTATGTATTTTATAATTGAACTTGATTCATTTTTTATTTAGCTTGAATAAAATTAACTTCTCAATTTGTATTCATGCAGTGTGATTTACCGACAGAAAGATATACGCCGACGCAACTTCATGCAATAACACGAAAATGGTCTGCATTTTTCTTGGACAATTTCTAAACTATTAATAAGAAATGCATTGTTGTTATGTTCATATGCATATTTTGTTAATGTGTTATGTATATTTTGTCATAGTGTATTTTTTTGTGAATGAAATATGAGTTATGTATATTTTGTCATAGTGTGTTATGTATATTTTTTTGTTAATGTGTTATGTATATTTATGTATATTTTGTCATGTGCATGATTATTCTAATTAATGTTAACGAATGCCGAATAGAAATATATTGCTAGCAAATATGGAGGCTAGCCCCGATACAAACAGAACCATGCCAAAATTTAGTGCCAACACCGACTGTTTTTAGAACTAAATATTAACTATTTTGCAGAATTAAATCAACGGCTTTTAATAGAAAACAGTGGTGCTGGGGCTAACACCGACTGTTTTTTATAGCGAACAGTCGGCATAGGAGTCCAACACCGAATGTTTTTAATAAAAACAGTCGGTGTAGGGGGGTCAACACCGACGGTTTTTAATAAAAAACAGTCGGTGTAGGGGGGTCAACACCGATGGTTTTAGTAAAAAACAGTCGGTGTACGGGAATCAATCGTTATGTACGTATTTTTTAGGGGAGCAGCTTCGGTCTGATGCCCATCTGACTCAAAGTGGGTTCACGCCAGAACTTTCGCGCCCAGCAGCTTGGGTCCGATGCCCATCTGTTTTACATTGATTCTCGCCAGAACTTTCGCGCCATTGATAAGCCTCAATTATATATACCTTCGGTCGAGGTTTTACCTCCTAAACTATACCAAAACCCTCGTATTTTAGTCTAGTTTAGTATAGAATGCACCGTAGAACCAAGTTACTGCCTTTCATTTATCTAATTTGCAGGAATCGAGCAAAAAGGAGCAAAACAGCCTTTTTGTGCGGGCCGCACGGATTTAACCGAGAGTTTTGCGGGTGCTCGTGCGGGCCGCAGGGAATTTGTGAAGGCCGCACAACCCCTTTTCTTTAGCCATTTTTCAGACGAAAACCAACTTTTGTGTGGGCCGCACGGATTTTGTGCGGGCCGCACGGATTTAACCGAGAGTTTTGCGGGTGGCCGTGCGGGCCGCATGAAGGCCGCACGATTCTTCATCCTTAGCCGATTTTCTAGCCGACTTCCAGTTTGTGCGACCCGCACGGAATTTGTGAAGGCCGCAGGATGGCCGCACCAATGCCATTAATGCCTTAATTCATGATATCTTCTCAGATTTGCTGCTGGATTTTGGGAGATTGTTTTCCAAGACACGAAATGAGCTATATATGGGCAGTGAGGCAGCAGGAGAAGGCATTCTTCATTCTAGGTTTAATTTACACATCTCTCTACACATTTTTCTATCTTCTCCTCGTGATAAAAGGCGATTAAGAGCAAGGTTTGAAGGATTCTCGAGCAAGCAAAAGTGAAGATCAAAGGCAGCGAGCGAAGAGATTGGTGTAGTCTATTCTCTTACTTGTTTTACTTTGTTTTCATTATGATTTCTCTTGTAACTTCCTTGGTTGTTAACTCACCCATGAGAGGCTAGATTTCCTCTCTAGGGGCTTAGGCTAAAAACATGAATTTGTGTTGAATCTATGTTTACTTGGATTAATTTCTTTATGATGATTGTTTGCATGTTTGTTTATTCTTGTTGATTTTACAATTCATGTGCTTGTATGATTTGATTGCTTGTTAATTTCCCGCTTGAGTCTAATCAACTTGAGATGCTAGGAGTTATAATTAATGGTACCAAATTGTATACATGAATTACCTTAGGATTAAGATTAGAAATGACCAAATCTATTTCTTAGTCCGGAACCACAAGAACAAAGGTTGAATTGAGGTGAAGGACTTAATCGTGAAGCCTTATATTTGATTGGGACACCTAGAATTGAACCAAATATCGTATGAAGGACTTAACCGTGAAGTATTGGTATTTAGGGATAAACTAGGCTAATCTGTGCTTAAGGTCTAGATAGCTAAGGTGAAGGACTTAATCGTGAAGTCCGAATTATCTAGACACGTCATTAATTCACGAAAGTGACCCTTTTTGATATTTACGTTTAGAAATCCCATAATTGCAAATATGAGTTTAGAATACCGAGTAAATGTAGATTTGACCAAAGGATTGTATGCCGATAGCCCCTAGACTCTTATCCATTTGAATCACAAACTCCTTTTTATTTGTTTGTTTAAAATTGTCTTGTTTTAGTTTCAACTCTCAATCGGGTATTGAACCCAAAAACCAATTTTACAACAAACCCCCCATTTACTTTATTTGCACCATTTTAGAGTTAATTGATTTAGTAGAAAGTAATATCTCCCGTTATCTTTGGATCGATACCCATAATTACAACAAGGATAGATTGTGCGCTTGCAATTCAATCTAACTTTGCGTATTTAGGGTTTTATAAATTTAAAGCAGAAGTGTACGAAATAGACCAATTATTCCTATACCCAAAATACACAACAAGCTTTTGGCGCCGTTGCCGGGGATAACGGATAGATATTAATTTTTACTTTAAAAATTAATTCTAGAATTTTTCTTGCATTTTATTTCATTTTATTTCATTTCTTTGAGACTCAAGTTTTTTTTTCTCTCTCTTTTCCACATCTTTGAGCGCTGGCCATGGCTGGAAACCCTCCATACGGAATGCCTTTGGATGGCGAAGAAGAAGATGGATCTCAAGCCCATGTTGACAACCTCTTCCATGGCACATATGGCAGAAATGGTCCTCCACCTCCTAATCTAAACGACCGTCGACCTATGAGGGAGTTCATGAACTATATGGAGCCGGGCCAACGCTTCGGCTATATAGCGCATGGAGGAACCAATCTCGATCTTAAACCAACTCTTATTCACTTGTTAGGTCAAAACCAGTTTGGTGGTGCATTAAATGAAGACCCTCACCAACACTTGGCAATGTTTGAAGAACATTGTGGTACATTTGCACCAAGAGGACCCCAACTTGATGCCTTAAAATTGAACTGTTTTCACCTTTCTCTTAGGAATGAGGCTAGGACTTGGTTAAGGTTGTTGAACCCTAGGGTAACACAAACTTGGCCCAAAGTGCAAAAATTGTTTTTAGGCAAGTACTTTCCGCCTTCTAAAACGCAACACTTTAGAGCAAAAGTCACCACTTTCAAACAGGGTGATGATGAGTCGTTAAGCGAAGCTTGGGATAGATGGCAAGAACTCTTGCATTTGTGTCCTAACCATGGTATTGATGTGTGGCTATTGTTTCAGTTTTTCTATGCAGGTTGCACATACGCGACTAAATCTCAACTGAATGCAGCTGCCGGTGGAAACCTAGCCAACAAGGATTCTGTAGAGGCCATGGAGATGATCGAAGACATGGCTATAAGTCAACGCGAGTGGACTGCTGGAAGAGACGCGAAGAGAAGCAACACACCTGCTGGTATGCTGAAGGTAGATGAGGTAACTGCTTTGCAAGCAAATGTAGAATCTCTCCAAACTCAAATGAAGAAGATGCAGCAGGTAAAATCTGTAGTCCAAAACTCACCATGTGGTATTTGTGGAGGTATGGACCATGCCACGATTGGATGTCAATACTCCACAGAAAGTAGTGAAACAGTTGAACATGTTCATGGGTCGTTTTACAATGAAGGTGACAAAAGAAATGGCCCATACAACCAAAACAACTCTAACACTTACAACCATGCCACAAGGTACAACCATCCTAATTTTAGGTGGAGAAATGACAATGAAAATCCGAACCCAAATGCGGTACCAAACCAAGGAAATAGCAACCATTACCAAAATTACAATCAAAATCAAGGTAATGGTAACCAATACCAAAACCGCCAAGGTCAAGGTCCACCACCATTGTCTAGATTAGAGAAAATGATGGAAGAATTCATGATCACTCAAAAGGAAACTAATCTTAACCACGACAAAAAGTTTGATGATCTTTCAGATTCTCTTAGAACCATGAGCAACAGGATGGACCTTGTGCAAACTCAAACTAGGTTGCTTGAAGCCCAAGTAGCTCAACAAGCCGCTTCTGCCACACGCCCACAAGGTACGCTTCCAGGACAGCCAGCACACAACCCAAGAGAACGCGTATATGCTGTAACTCTTCGAAGTGACAGACAATATGATGGAACAGAAATGCCAGAAGAGGAAATGCCAAAACAGCCAATCGCCGCACCTCAAACAGTAGAAACAGGGCCTTCTGCGACCTCTCCTGCGACCTCAACACTGATTCCTGCGGCCTCAAAACCAACTCCTCCGATTTGCACAGATTTCCCCATGACCCACCAGTTTTCAAGGATCGCCAAAATTCGGGTAATTCTGATCCAAAAAAGGTAAAATCTTCTGAATACGTTCCTCCTCTCAGGTTTGTACCCTTTCCTCAACGGTTGGTTAATACCAAATTAGAACAACAAATTGTCAAATTCAAGGATCACTTGAGAAAAATGAACCTTACCATCCCTTTTAATGAGGTCATTGCCCAAATGCCGTCCTATGCCAAATTTTTGAAAGAATTGTTGACCAATAAAAAGAAACTTGAAGAGTTTGAAACTGTGGCATTAAATGCGGAATCTAGTGCACTAGTTTTAAACCAGCAAATTAAATTGCCCCCTAAACTCAAAGATCCGGGCAGTTTTACCATTCCGTGCAAGATTGGGGATATCACTTTTAATCGATGTTTGCTCGATCTTGGTGCTAGTGTTTGTTTGATGCCAAAGTCGGTCTATGATAGGGTAGGTCTAGGAGAATTAAAGCAAACACGAATGTCTCTTCAATTAGCTGACAGATCTGTCCGATATCCTTCCGGAATTGCCGAAGATGTCATTGTTCAAATTGGAAAGTTCTATGTACCTGTAGATTTTGTGGTTGTAGAAATGGAAGAAGATCCTCACACCCCTCTCTTATTTGGGCGTGATTTTCTAAGTACGGCAGGTACAAATATTGATGTCTCAGGTGGAATGATTTCTTTCTCAATTGGTGATGAGAAGGTGGAATTTAATGTTTCTAAATCTATGCAATTTCCTTCTAATGATAATGACACAATTTGCAGGATTGATGTTTTAGATACCATAATTGCTACTGAAGTAGTTAAGGTAACAAATGGTGGACAGCTGGAGAAAAATCTGGACGAAATCCTAGAGAAAAAGGAAGCTGAGACAGCTCATAATGATGACAGCGGAGATTTGTGCGGGCCGCAAGAAATTTTGTGCGGGCCGCACGAATTTGTCCGAGCGCAACCGACCGACCCGTGCGGGCTGCATCAAAAAGTCTGAGAGCAGCCTGAAATTCTGTGCGGGTCACACGAAATTTTGTGCGGGCTGCATAAAAATGTCCGAGAACAGACTGAAACACACCCAGCGAAAACCATTCCGTGCGGGTCACACGAAATTTTGTGCGGGTCGCACGGAATTTTGTGTGGGTCACAACAACCCCAGAAAAAAACTGACAGCCCTGATTTAGCCGATACCTCTCCCGAATCCCCTCAAATTGAACTCAAGCCTTTACACCTCACTACTGACATCGACCCGCATTGGCGTTCCACATGGAACTTGGCGAATGAGCCCCCGATCTTTCCACCGAATGCCGCCGCCCAAGAACCACCCACATCGCCAAGAGAGCGCCGCCGTCAGCAGGCCGCACGGGAGGCAACACACGTGCTATGGGAAGAGAAGCCTCCCGATCCACTACAGCGAGGGGCATTTTTGCCTCCTCCTCCACCTTCGCTTTCTCCACCACTTTGTGAGTTTTATTTTTCTTCCTTTTTCCCTTTTTTGTGAGAATGGTTGCATTAGGGACAATGCTTTGTTTAAGCTTGGGGGGAGATTGGAAGAAAAATTATATCTGCATTAAGGTCATGTTTAAATTTTCATAATTTGCATTTTAGGTGATAGGTTTGTGTGATTGCTTGATTTAGGGACCTGTTTGAAAATTTTTTGGAAATAGTTTGGATGACTTTGAACAATTTGAACTAAATTCATAATTGCTTAAATAATTTCATAAGATGAGATGTTTTCGGATTTTGGAAAAATGAAAACTTGGATTTTATCGAAAAAGCATTTTGAAACCGAGGTATGCCTTTCTAATTGGGAAGTTGGGATTTTAATGATAGAAAGATTATAATATCCATATGTATGAACGAATATGTTTGGATGTGTGTATTCATGGTATTATTGCAACACCAAAAATTGAAAAAGAATTAAATGTTGAAAATTTCACCTCGGATTCCGCTTGCCTATGTTACGGCGATATGACGTACTTAAGGTTATGAATCCTTGACACTTTGTTCCGCTAGTTTGCCCGATAAAATGGCCGAGTTTACATCACAAATGTGAGTTCGTGTCATGGAAGGATAAAACCAAGAACATGCAAAAGCACTTTTGAATCAAAACGGTTGGGTATGGTTAGCTACTTATAACTAGCAGGTTTTGTATTGAGGATAAAGATCATAGTGTCACAAGTAGAAACAAAAAGAAAAGGAATAGTCAAAATTATGCATGATACCAACACACGGAAATTTATAACTTTCTAGCCCAAGTTTGTTCCAAGCTTGGGGGGGCAAAAAGGAAAATCACCACAAAACGAGGGCATTTTTTGGTCGAAAAGTGAAATATTGATAATTCAATGATTAGTTTTTACAAATACAAAAGCATCTTTGAATGTGAGATTTGATCTGTCGATTGGTGATGCGAATTAGAATTGATCAAGAAAATTTCGAAATTATTGTCTAAAAAGATTCTCGGGTTCTTAATGATAGCAAGTTCATACAAATCTTTCGCATTTAGAGTCATACTTGGAATTTGGTTAGTTCAGAAACCGGACATAAACCTAAGTTTGGATTTTTGCTTGAGGGCAAGCAAGGTTTAAGCTTGGGGGATTTTGATAAGCCTCAATTATATATACCTTCGGTCGAGGTTTTACCTCCTAAACTATACCAAAACCCTCGTATTTTAGTCTAGTTTAGTATAGAATGCACCGTAGAACCAAGTTACTGCCTTTCATTTATCTAATTTGCAGGAATCGAGCAAAAAGGAGCAAAACAGCCTTTTTGTGCGGGCCGCACGGATTTAACCGAGAGTTTTGCGGGTGCTCGTGCGGGCCGCAGGGAATTTGTGAAGGCCGCACAACCCCTTTTTCTTTAGCCATTTTTCAGACGAAAACCAACTTTTGTGTGGGCCGCACGGATTTTGTGCGGGCTGCACGGATTTAACCGAGAGTTTTGCGGGTGGCCGTGCGGGCCGCATGAAGGCCGCACGATTCTTCATCCTTAGCCGATTTTCTAGCCGACTTCCAGTTTGTGCGACCCGCACGGAATTTGTGAAGGCCGCAGGATGGCCGCACCAATGCCATTAATGCCTTAATTCATGATATCTTCTCAGATTTGCTGCTGGATTTTGGGAGATTTGTTTCCCAAGACACGAAATGAGCTATATATGGGCAGTGAGGCAGCAGGAGAAGGCATTCTTCATTCTAGGTTTAATTTACACATCTCTCTACACATTTTTCTATCTTCTCCTCGTGATAAAAGGCGATTAAGAGCAAGGTTTGAAGGATTCTCGAGCAAGCAAAAGTGAAGATCAAAGGCAGCGAGCGAAGAGATTGGTGTAGTCTATTCTCTTACTTGTTTTACTTTGTTTTCATTATGATTTCTCTTGTAACTTCCTTGGTTGTTAACTCACCCATGAGAGGCTAGATTTCCTCTCTAGGGGCTTAGGCTAAAAACATGAATTTGTGTTGAATCTATGTTTACTTGGATTAATTTCTTTATGATGATTGTTTGCATGTTTGTTTATTCTTGTTGATTTTACAATTCATGTGCTTGTATGATTTGATTGCTTGTTAATTTCCCGCTTGAGTCTAATCAACTTGAGATGCTAGGAGTTATAATTAATGGTACCAAATTGTATACATGAATTACCTTAGGATTAAGATTAGAAATGACCAAATCTATTTCTTAGTCCGGAACCACAAGAACAAATGTTGAATTGAGGTGAATGACTTAATCGTGAAGCCTTATATTTGATTGGGACACCTAGAATTGAACCAAATATCGTATGAAGGACTTAACCGTGAAGTATTGGTATTTAGGGATAAACTAGGCTAATCTGTGCTTAAGGTCTAGATAGCTAGGGTGAAGGACTTAATCGTGAAGTCCGAATTATCTAGACACGTCATTAATTCACGAAAGTGACCCTTTTTGATATTTACATTTAGAAACCCCATAATTGCAAACATGAGTTTAGAATACCGAGTAAATGTAGATTTGATCAAAGGATTGTATGCCGATAGCCCCTAGACTCTTATCCATTTGAATCACAAACTCCTTTTTATTTGTTTGTTTAAAATTGTCTTGTTTTAGTTTCAACTCTCAATCGGGTATTGAACCCAAAAACCAATTTTACAACAAACCCCCCATTTACTTTATTTGCACCATTTTAGAGTTAATTGATTTAGTAGAAAGTAATATCTCCCGTTATCTTTGGATCGATACCCATAATTACTACAAGGATAGATTGTGCGCTTGCAATTCAATCTAACTTTGCGTATTTAGGATTTTATAAATTTAAAGCAGAAGTGTACGAAATAGGCCAATTATTCCTATACCCAAAATACACAACAGCCATCTTTAATTTACGTGCGCACGGATCTTGAGATAGATCGGACGGTCATATAGCCCATCGAACTCACTTTGGGTCCAATGGGCATCGGACACAAGCTGCTCTCGTACATAACATATTAAAAGTAGGTCATCATCGTTGAAAAAAAGTTTATCTGATTCGTTCGTATTTGCTTACGATGGGTTTAATCACCGTCTATTTGCTTTAAAAGTCATGCGGATTAGATTAATATTCGGTCGTATCTGTTTCAGTTTCCGTGCGCGCATATCTTAAATCAGATCGGACGGTCATCATCGTGGAACATGAAAGTTGGTCCGATGGGCATCGGACCCAAGCTCCTCCCGGTTTTTTAGAGTGATTTTTGTGATAATACAAGTTAAAATTCAAAGATCTCAGATAATGCAGCTTGATGGATGGGTAATAAAGATAAAATTCCATCAAAATTTGCTGCACTTGATTAAAGGCTGTAATCTTTGATTTGAACGGTCCCGATCAATCAACGGACTAACTATTTTTGTGCGTCTTCACAATCTCACAAGGCAAGAGTTTATGTTTCATGAAACATAAACTCTTGCCTTGTGAGATTGTGAAGACGCACAAAAATAGTTAGTCCGTTGATTGATCGGGACCGTTCAAATCAAAGAGCATTGCATTTATTGTCTTCCGTGAAAGTTTGATCAAAAATTATTTTTATCTACCCATCTATCTAGTTCATTGAAGATAGAAGTATCGTATGGCCACAAACACTTCGTGCTGGATCAAACCTCATACATAATAAAATTTTCCAAACTTTTATGTTGGTTACATTCAATGTTCTCCCTTGATCATTTTAAAACAGATATGGAATGATTTCATTGCAGATCGACCGTTGATTTTCCGGTTGAAAATGAACGGTCCAAAAATATTTTTACAATTTGAAGGGACATACAATGATGAAAGTTTATAAAAATAATATGTATAAGTATTATTTGGCCATATAAGATGTAAAAAAAATAAAAATATATTTTTTGAATTATTTTCGTATGTACTGTTGTACATGTACATGTCGATTAGTAAATATCAAGCTTTGTTGACCGTCTGATAAACGAAGAACGGTCCTGAGGTCTTCATTTAAGAGGTGGTGGGTAGATTTTGCACACTCTCTGAGGTAACATAATATCTCTGTTTAGATCTGGTTCTAGATGATGCACAAGATCCTTTAATATTTGTGCATAATAATGATTAGACGGTCGGATAAAACCACAGATATTATGTTACCTTTGAGTTTATGAAAGCCCCTTATATCCCTCCGCACAGTTATCAAAAAATTTTCGCACTTCCCTCCTTTAGCTCCCTGTCTCCCTCCCAAAAATTCAAAACCAATTTTCCGAAAATTTTCGCCTAGGTTGGCTTTTCCCCGCCTCACTTTCCCTCGCTTTCTACACGGACGTTAAATTAAAAGTCCGTGTACGATACATTTCTACACGGACTTTTAATTAAAAGTCCGTGTAGCTCGCTTTGCATTTCTACACGGACGTTCAATTAAAGAGAGCGGAGTAGGTTCCAATGCCCACCGGACCAACTTTTATGTTCAACGATGCTGACGGTCCGATCTAATATAAGATATGTGCGCACGGAAATTGAAACAGAAACGAACAAATTTTACACTATTATGCACGACTTTTAAAGCAAATAGACGGTTATTAAACCCATCGTAAGCAGAGTACGTCCGATGCGCACGGACCTACTCTCAAGTCTTAATTTGTAACTGAAAGTTAAATAATATAGAGTTCAAGAGCACAAAAAATAAAAATACTTCATATATTAATTTCAACATAGGGATAGTTACTGGATACATCATCACTTAATTAATACCAAAACAAAAACATAAAATATATAACAAACATAAGTATCTATCCCTAATTAAAAAACTATCCTTTCTAGTTAAAAAACTATCCTTTTTTCCCCTTCAACTTTGTTCCCTCTCTGCCTTTGCAACTTGCATCCGAGATATTTGAAAACCTGCAATTGAGAATTGAGTTCCTGTACCAAACCTTCATAGCGATTATTTTCTTTTTAGAAATACAACTCCACAGCAAGCGATTTCTCCAAATGCTCGACCTTCCTCCCCCAACTCAGATTTCTCCCTCCTCTGAAGGCAGAACGGGCACATGCAGCCTCCTGGGAGAAGTTCTTCAATCTGAGTTGGAGAGGAAGGTTGAGCATTTGGAGAAATCGCAACGAGGGTACTCGGCCTTCGAGAAATAGATAGGTGAAATTGGAAAAGGACTCCAAGCGGCGCGAGCCAAGTCATTTATTATATTGTAATCCTCTATCTACAGAGATATTAACTTAACAACCGTGTAGAATGAAAGAGAGCTACATGGACTTTTACATTGAACGTCCGTGTAGAAAGACCCTATCTACACGTATTTATTAAAAAAAAGTCCGTGTAGAAAGTAATTAAAAATATTAAGTGAATTTACTTCTTATTTTTTGTATTATTTGAAGTGATCATGAATTATTATATGTATTATTTTGAATTAATATTTGATATTTGACCTAGAAATGTTTGAAATATAAATATTTTTTATTAATATTTAATATTTGAACTAATATTTAAAACCAAATACTAACACCTGTCTGTCCTCAAATGAACTTTTCCAAGTTTAATAAATTTTCTCCTCACGTATTATTAAATAATAGGCCGGGTGTGAAGTAATTGACAACATTGCGTGGTTTAACTTGTTATTTTTTATATTATTTAAAGGTGATAATAAATAAGTATACGTATTATTTGGACTCGAAATGTTTGAAAAGCCAATATTTTTTTACTGAAATTTAATATTTCAACTAATTTTCAAATCCTAATAGAAATATATTAACTGCAAATATTATTTTACTAATATTTTAACTGCAAATATTGTTTTGAAATAGAAATATTTTAACTAGAATATTATTTAAAAGTTGTTTCCAAACAAGATAATTAAAAAGTTATTTTCTAAACAAAATAAATATTATACGTCTGCCTTTTTTTTCTTTTTCTCTTTTTTTTCACTGATTTCACATTACATTCGGCCCATATTCCTTAATTGTGGTCGGATCGCAAATAGTTTGCTTCGTCTTGTTCTTCAATTGAGGCTATCTCAGTTTGCACGTCGGTACAAAATGGAGGTATTTCGTCGAACTGGTCATACTCTTCTTCGTCGACGACGTTTTGTACCCCAACAATTCTTCTTTTCCCAGATAGGACGATGCTCCACCTATTATCACTCGGGTCAGTGACATAAAAGACTTGGGTTGCTTGCTTGGCGAGTATAAACGGATCATCAACATACCCAACTTTATTAAAATCAACGAGTGTGAACCCGTCGTTATCAACTTTAACACCCCGGTCTTCGACCCATTGACACCGAGACAAGGGAATGCTAAGGTCAGGACTGTAAATGAGCTCCCAAATTTCCTCAATAACGCCATAATACGACTTTGATGCTATTACGGGCCGGGAATCTCCGGATCTACTGAATTCTTGAGACGCGCCACCAACGTCACCCCACTATTTTGCATCGTGCTCTTATCACTTTGGGATTTAGTGTAAAATGTATATCCGTTAATTTCGTATCCTTGGAATGTTCTAACAACAATTCGGGGTCCTTCGCCCAGCAGTCGAACAATTTCATTTACGGGCCCCCTATCGGGGTGTGACTGCACCCTTTCTCTCAGCCATCCTACAAATGAACGATTATGCTCGTTGGTAAGCCACTTCTGTCCTCTCGTGTAGTACTCTTGTTGAAGGATTGTCATGTGCTCATCTATATAGGGAGCAACATCTGTCATGTGCTGTAGTACCAAAAAATGTGCCTTCTGTAGTTCATCTCTATCAGCAACTACGGCTTTCAACCCAATTGTCCCGACTCCTTGGAGCCTTCCCTCATATCGAGACTTTGGAACACCAATAGGACAGACACCGGTCATGTAGTTGGTGCAAAAATCAATCACCTCTTCTGTGGAATATCCTTCTACAATGCTACCTTCCGGTCGATGTCGGTTCCTTACGTATTTTTTCAAAATTCCCATGTATCTCTCGAATGGATACATATACCGCAGGAACACAGGACCACATATCTTGATTTCTCTCACTAGATGAACAACAAGGTGAACCATAACATCGAAAAAAGATGGCGGAAAATACATCTCAAGTTGGCAAAGAGTAGCGACGACTTCCACCTCCAAAGAGTCCAGTATTAGAGGGTCTATGACTTTGGAATTTATTGTATTGAAGAAAAAACAAAGCTTCGTAATGGTTTGACGAACGGGCTTTGGTAAAACCCCCTGAATTGCAACAGGAATCATATGTGTCAATAAAACATGACAGTCGTGAGATTTCAGACCGACCAGTTTCAGGTCCTTCATCGACACCAGCTTCTTAATATTCGAAGAATACCCTGATGGGACCTTAATACTATGGAGGCATTCACAAAAGATTGTTTTCTCTTTCTTCGACATTGTGCACATTGCGGGGGGTAGGTACGTGCGCTTCCCTTTCTCCTGCGGTGCAAGCTCGGGTCATATTCTCATTTCTACCATGTCTTTTCGAACTTTGATACCATCTTTAGTCTTCCCTGGAATGTTCAATAATAAACCAGTCAAACTGTCGCAGACATTTTTTTCAACATGCATGACATCTATGCAATGTCTCACTTCTAAATATTCCCAGTAAGGTAGGTTCCAAAATATGGACCTCTTTTTCCAAATATTCTTCGGCATTTCTGTGGCACACTTTCCAAACACAACGTCAAGGTTTTTAACACGCTCGAAGACACCCTTCCCATCTAATGGACGACGGGCCACTCCAAGCTCAACTTTCCCGTTGAATGCCTTCTTCTTCTTACGATATGGGTGATTAATTGGAAGAAACCTACGGTGCCCCATAAATAAATTCTTTTGACAATTCTTCAACCTCAGCACCTGCGTATCATCTTCACAAATAGGGCACGCTTTTGCTCCTTTACAAGTGTAACCCGATAAATTCCCGTACGTGGGGAAATCATTTACGGTGCAAAATACCATGGCCCGCAAGTTAAAGGTCTCTTTCATGTACGCATCCCACACCGGGACGCCATCACTCCACAATTTTTAGAGGTCCTCGATTAATGGTGCGAGATATACATCTATGTCATTTCCGGGTTGTCTGGGTCCTTGGATTAGTAATGACATCATTATATACCTGCGTTTCATGCACAACCAAGGAGGAAGATTGTAGATGGCTAACAGAACTGGCCAAGTACTGTGCCGACTGCTCATGCTTCCAAACGGACTCATTCCATCTGTGCTCACCACAATCTTGAGGTTTCTTACCTCGGAACTAAAATCTTTGAAATGTCTATCAAAATTTCTCCACTGAGGAGAATCAGTCGGGTGTCTTAGTTTACCGTCCTTTTTGCGCCCTTCTTCATGCCAACGCAATAACTTCGCATCTTTGGGATTTGCAAATAACCGTTTGAATCTCGGTATTATCAGCAAATACCACAACACCTTAGCCGGAGGCCGGCCCTTTTTGCCGTCGTCACAATCAGTAGTGCCCTGGTCCTTACGTTTATACCGAGAAACACCCCACTTAGGACAAACATGCATGGCCTCGTACTCATTACGGTACAATATACAGTCATTCGGACATGCATGTATTCTTTCGATCTTCAAACCCACTGGACATATCAACTTCTTCGCCTGATATATTGTACGGGGTAACTCGTTGTTATCTAGGAGCATTTCTCCTAAAAGCTTTAATAAGGACGTGAAACTCTTATCGCTCCAACCATTTTCTGCTTTCAAGTTAAATAATTTCAGCACAGCTGACAGTTTCGTAAATTTGGTACACCCGGGATACAACGGCTTTTTGGATTCGTTAGACAAATACTGAAATTTATCATAATTTTTATCACTAATTTCATCTTCCACATCATGTAACATGTCCTCCAGATTATCAATATACTCGTGTATTACATTTTCAGCGATATCCGTCTCCAGCTCATCATCGTCGTTGCGATCAAGTTCAACATTATCAAAATTTTCGACATTCAAATCATCATCGCTGAAATAAAGTTCAAAATTATCCAAAATTTCTACATTCTCATCGCTCTCTTCACAACGGTTAGAATTCTTATTGGTACAACTACTTTTCCCAAATTTCTCACCATGCATGAACCAACATGTATATCTTTTCTTAAATCCACGACAAATCAGATGAGCTCTAATTTCTTCGGAGTCCCCAAATCTTAAAAAAAATTTACAATCTCTACAAGGACACAAAATGTCGGCTTCCTTCATCTTCACTCTATACCTCTCAGCGAATTTTATGAACTCATCAACGCGACCCAAATATTCTTCACTATCACGTCGCAATTCATACATCCAACTTCGATCCATCTGTAAATTAAATTAAAAAAATGATTTCAATTAATCATGGTCAACATGTAAATTGGTACCAAATTCTAGGCTTACAAAGGGCCGGTTTACAATCCTAACCCACTCTTTGAATATTAGGTCCCATATGTGAACACATATTAGCGAGATTTAATTAGTATTTGAGAAAAATTCGGCAGCATTTCCCCTTAACTCCCCAAGTATGCGTAAAAACCACATACTCGTAGGAGCATTAAGGGAAAATACCGTCGAACTTTTCCTCAATTACTAATTAAATCCCGCTAATATGTGTTCACATCCTAAATGAGACCCAATATTCAAAGAGCAGTCCCAAAACGGGGACTATCCAAAATTAATCCCTATTGGATTAATTTTGGACGGGCAAAGGACCTAAAAGCATCAGTAGGTCGGTTATTGGACAACAATACACTAATTACACATGATCTAAATAAGTACAAATAAGTAACATAAAAATAGAGGAAGAAAAGGAAAAAATATATATATATATATATATATATATATATATATACACTAACCTTAGAAAGATAGAGAGGAGAAAATACAAGCTTCAAAGATCTCAGATAATACCAGCTGCTGGCCTTTGCAGAAATCGGATCAGCGCATTCAATACAGAGAGAGAGAGACAGTATTAATTACTTGATAAAAAAAAAACGGCGCTGGAAGGAGAAGGCCTTTTATACCAAAACCCTACAAAGACTTTTCTCCACGGATCTTAAGTCAAGAAATCCGTGTAGCTCTCTCACAAATCATACACGGTTAATTGTATTTAAGAACCGTGTGTATAATGCTAGCATTTTCTAGGAATTTATAAAAAAAATCCGTATCACTTAAGATAGGAGAACGCGGATCTACACGGATTTTCAACAAACAACCGTATACACTTACTTTCTACACGGATATTTCGTTAAGAAATCCGTGTAGCTCTCTAACAAATCATACACGGCTATTTTTACTTAGAACCGTGTATAATGCTAGTACAAATATCCGTGTAGCTATTTCGTACACGAATATTCAACAAATATCCGTGTACACTTACTATTTGGACACGGTTTTAAGTTAAATATCCGTGTATGTTATCCTGTATATTTTTTTATTAACAATTTTTTTCTGGGCTAGCCTCCATTTTTGCTAGCCAGTTTGCTACAAAATTCAATATTGAGTTTACCACCAGATTTTCAGATAATTTTGACATCCAGTTTTCCAATTACAGCACAAAAATTATACTTAGCATTACAAAATTCATAAATTCATATTTAGCATTACAAAATTCATAAATTCAACTCCTTATTTACTATTACAGCACAAAAATTACTAAATTCACTAATAAAACATTACAAGAAAATGCTTACAAGAACATTACTAGAATTCACAAAAATTACTAAATTCACTAATAAAACATTACAAGAACATTACTAAATTCACTAATAACACATTACTAATATGCATAAATTCATATTTTATTTAACACCTTACAAGAGAATGCTTTATCTTGGTTAGGTTCCAAAGAAATGGGGCAGACTAACTTTCAACTAACAAAACATTTTCTGAAAATTAAATTATGTTTTAGTCCCTTGTTTTTGGCGATGTCGAAATGGACATGTCGCAGTGTTCTTACGTTGTTGTTTAAATTCTTTCGCAAACCACATCTTATTCAAAGGGGGCTTGTGTAAGAAATTAAACAACAATGCACTGCGACATGCCATTTCGACACCGCCAAAAACAAGTGATCAAAACATGATTTAATTTAAAGAACATGTTTTATTATTGAAAGTTAGTTTTACCCATTTCTTTGGAACCTAACCAAGAAAAAACATGTTCTTGTCAAGTGTCAAATAAAATATAGTGAAAATAAAAAGAAAATGAAATTCATCACATGCTGTCCATCAGAAAGTTCATCACAATCTGTAAATAAAAAAAAATGATGAGTAAGTAAGCAACAATAAGTAACAGAAAATTAGAGGAAGAAACGGAAAATACATGCCAGAGATGAAGGAGATATTCATGCCAGAAGTGAAGTCCAGATGTAGGTTATCAATTATATCACATCGCTCGTCTTGATAGATGAGCTCCAAAGATAGCGACTTATCTTGATAGATAAGCGATCTGACATAATTGATAAACCTATATCAAAATTCCAATTATTAACCGTGAAATGATTGTCAAAGTTGATCATAAGCGAAATGTAAAGTGACCGGTATTTCTCTCTTCCTAAGGTTATACAGGAGAACCTACAATTTACCTATTAATTGCAAACACTAACCTTTATGTTTGTTGAATTACTTGATCAAAACGGCGCTGGAAGGAGAAGGGCTTTTATACGGCGGGGGAAGGAGAAGGCCTTTTATACCAAAACCCTACACTTATCTACACGGATTTATACTTAACAATCCGTGTAGCTCTCTAACAAAGGATTCACGGATATTTATGCTTAAGAACCGTGTCCAATGGTAATATTTCTACAAGGACTTATTATCAAAAATCCGTGTATCTATTCCGACACGGATATTCAAAAAATATCCGTATCCAGATACTATTGTACACGGTTTTTAGTTAAATATCCGTGTAGTCTAATGTATTTTTCTTTTTAATTTTTTTTTCTGAGCTAGCCTCCAGTCTTGCTGAAGCTGCAATTCAAGCCAAACTTAACTAATGTCGGCAATAAATTCAAGCCAAAGCTGAAAGGGCACCATGATTTGTTCATACTGGGAAAATGCTTCAGATTCTTAAAAAAAGGGCATAAGAGCATGAATTGTAAGAACCAAAAGACGTTTCTTTAATTGCCAAGGCACAAATCACCTCTTCAAATTCTGCAATCCACTTTCTTCTAGTAATATATACATTCAATTCTTCAGTTATCAAAGGGAGTAAGTACATGCATGGCAATAAAGGAGAAGGTAAACAGACTAAGGAGACTCATGAGAAAACTATTGAACAGCCACAAGGATCTATAAAAGGAAGGAACACATTTGCACAGAACCATGCACCATCGCTCTTGACATCACAATTCATAAACTGAAAACCATGGCAACACCACCAAATTGGCAAACTATGCAAATGCAAGATCCGGCTAATATCCAAAATCGCATTGAAGAGCTGAGGGTCTATTTGCCTCGACGGGATCAAGAAATGGCGGAAGAAAATCAGTTCCTTCTTCGCTCTGCAATTGTATTTGCCGGGCCACACTACAATGACCACCGCACGACAACACGTTTGGCGAGTGCATTGGGTAGATTTTTTGGAATTCCACCACATTATGTCAGAATTTTGGAAATTGACCCATTAATTGGGGACTTTGTTACCACTTTCCCAAATTCAATTATGAGAGATGCTGCGGTCCGGGTGGGCGTTTTTGTTCTTGACCGGGATGTTGAAGTCCAACTGGTGGAATGGACGGAAGAATTAGGCATGCTCCATGAGCCCACAACCCACCGTGCTAGAATTAGGCTGCACGGTGTTCCTCTCCAATATTGGAACAAGGAAGACCTCTCTGATCTCGTATCAGGTTTTGGCTATTTGGTAAGAGTGGCTCCTTTCTTTCCCTACGGTAATTATGAGGTGCTTTGTGTTTTTGTGGCTTTTCATGATCCGGCAAAAATCCCAAAAAATATCCTTCTCATTGACGACCCAAACTCAACAATTGTGCAAGTGGAATTAGAAGGATACTTCCTCAGAGGTGGAAATTACATGCCACCTCCTCCGCCCCCCCCCCCTCCATATAGGGGAAATCCACCTCCACATGCACCTCCACCACCCTCGTATTCTCAAGGCAATAACTCCCATGATCGCCGCATTAACCGCCGTCAAGCACCCTATGACAGTCGCAGGGTCGGGCCAGGTGGGCGTGACAGTCGCAGGTTCGGGCCAGGTGGGCGTCAACTTTAGTAGAGTTTGAAGTTGTCAGTTATATCAAATGTTTAGGTTATCTTTTAATTTTGCAATTCGGGCAGCAAATCCCATTATTTAGGGATGCTAAAAATTATTATGGAAATTTATAGTTCATTGATGAATAGAATTAAAGTTTTCGTGTCCTATATATTTTTTGGGTTTTTTTTATTTCTGGACTAGTCTTTTCTACACGGATTTAAAAAAAAAAAATCCGTGTAGCTTTTCGTACACGGCTATTCAACAAATATCCGTGTACAATTACTATTTGGATACGGTTTTAAGTTAAATATCCGTGTATGTTATCCTATATATTTTTTTATTAACAATTTTTTTCTGAGCTAGCCTCCAGTTTTGCTAGCCAGTTTGCTACAAAATTCAATATTGAGTTTACCCCCAGTTTTTCAGATAATTTGACATCCAGTTTTCCAATTACAGCACAAAAATTATACTTATCATTACAAAATTCATATTTAGCATTACAAATCCATGTTCAGCAATTACAAAATTCATAAATTCATCTCCTTATTTACAATTACAGCACAAAAAATTACTAAATTCACTATATTTTATTTAATTACAAGAACATGCTTTATATTTGAAACACAAAATCGGTGGATGGCATACAAACCGGTCAATTAATAAGGGTAAACTAAAAATTCATGTACACTAAATTATACAAAATTATACAAAATTATACAAATCCATATTGAGTATTACAAAATTTAAATTGAAACATTATACAAATCCATATTGAGCATATATTATACAAATCCATACTGGGTAGATATATCCTTCTTCCTGAGCCTCGATCCCATAATGATTTCAAATATAAACTTAAGGTTTACATTTGGTGCCAGTAGCTAGGCTTTACAGAGGGTAATATGAAGATACATTTTAATAAAGAAATAGTCAAGTAAAAAGTTGGATGAAGGACCTTCCGAAAAAAGAGAAGAGGTGGATGAAGGACCTTCAGAGCCGGATGAAGAGCCGAATGAAGAGTCGGACACAATCTTGTCAGTCTGACAAGATTGTGCCCGACTCTTCATTCGGCTCTTCATCCAGCTCTGAAGGTCCTTCATCCCACCTCTTCCCTTTTTTTCCAAGGTCCTTCATCCAACTTTTTACTCAACTCTTTCTTTATTAAAACATGTATATCTTCATATTACCCTCTGTAAACCCTAGCTACTGGCACCAAAAGCGAAGAGCCATCGTTGCTCACCTGAATGTGACATGGTTCTACAAAAAACAACATTATTAGAAACAAGCACAATTATACATGCATTAGTAAAATAATCACTAAAATAACAATTATACATGCATCACTGTATTATACATGCATTAGTTGATTATACATGTATTACTCTATTATTAGAAACAAGCACAATTATACATGCATCACTCTATTATACATGCATTACTAAACAAGCACAATTATCAAGCTAATCATCACTAAAATAACAGTTATACATGCATTACTCTATTATACATGCATTAGTTGATTATACATGCATTACTCTATTATTAGAAAAAAGCACAATTATACATGCATCACTCTATTTAATATACTAATTATTTACATTATCTCAACAAATCAAGCATGCATGCATTAATTACTAATTGACCTAAATAAGCAATAACAAGTAACAGGAAATTAGAGGAAGAAAAGAGAAATATATACACGACTAACCTTAGCAAGATAGAGAGGAGAAATACAAATTAACTTCAAAGATCTCAGATCCGGCCTCCTTGTGCGCAGAAATCAGACCAATTCGTATACAGAGAGAGAGAGTATTAATTGATCAAAACGGCGCTGGAAGGAGAAGGCCTTTATCGATAATCAAAACCCTACAATAACCTTTCTCCACGGATTATTATGTAAAAAGCCGTGTAGCTCTGTCAAATATTTCTACACTGCTGTTTAAACAAACATCCGTGTGCATTTCGCATATTTCTACACGGTTCTCACCATAAATATCCGTGTGCCTCTCTCATGGCTATCTACACTGTTAGTTAAACAATAATCCGTTTACAATTCCTGATAAACGTCCGTGTAGCTCTCTCAAGGCTTTCTACACTGATTCTTTAATAAATATCCGTGTAATATATCCCACAGATATTTCGGGCTTCCAAAAAATTACAATATCACACGGTTTTTATATAAAATTGTCAAATCCGTATACAATGTGCCGTGTACAATGACCATTTCTGTAGTAGTGGCGCCTCAATTATAATTTAATATATTAAATACACTGAGTACCGAGAAAAACTTGATAGCTCTAGACATTTTTCTGTTAGTTTGGATTTAATATAGATACAGGAATTTGTTTTAAAAACGAGGATAAAAAAAATTATTATTGTCAAGGACAAAAACACTGAGATAGTTATTTCCAAGATATGGTTATTACAGATGGGAATATTAGCAAAGGTATCCACGCCGCTTAGTAATTTATTTAGTCTTTATCAGACTTTGTAGATATATTCGGCATTTATACCTGAGCTACCAGTAGCATTTTATCTATTTAAATATTTTTTTTATCAGATAAGGTCTA
The DNA here is from genome assembly GCA_025461045.1 of Carex parvula. Lineage (NCBI taxonomy): Eukaryota > Viridiplantae > Streptophyta > Magnoliopsida > Poales > Cyperaceae > Carex > Carex parvula. Next base: position 156,501 of record JAJGRW010001772.1, on the reverse strand, counting down.
ATTAAAGTTCGTTCGTATAAAGTCTTGCCAGAGTTTCAGAACATGTAGAGTCGAAGCATAAGTACCAACTGCCAAATGCCAACTACTCATTTGTATTTAATTCATTAGTCAACTCATTTGTATTTAATTCATTAGCCAACTACTCATTTGTTAATTCGTTTGTTAGTTGGCTGTATTTTGCAGAAATTACAAAAAAATAGATGAAATCACAGAGTTTATTTAAAACCAAACATAACTTGATCCAATTGACAACACTTACTAAAATCAAGCAAATTCGGCCTAATATTATATATATGTTGCCATGTCATCTCCAATCGTGAAGTCGACAATATATAGTTGACTTCTGTTAAATATGTATCCGATAAATTCGCAAAGTAAAACAAAATACATGTTCAGGCATGATTGTTGCTTACAAATGGTACGTCTCTTTCCCACATCTCATGCTCATATTATTTTAAAAAATAGTCAAGTGAGACAAAAGTCGAAAACCTGCCTGTTAGATATACCCAAGAGACAAATCTGTTGATATTTAATTCGGATATGGATATAAGAACTGGCAATATTCGATTGCCCAATTTAGGACATCAATTAACACTTGATCAAACGCCTCAATTATAATTTCATATATAAACTACCCGACAGAGAAAAACTTGATAGCTCTAGACATTTTCCGATTAGTTTGGATATAATATATCTACCAAAATTAGTTTTAAAGGCAAGGATAAAAAATGCTTATTGTCAAAGATAAAAGCACTGAGGTAGTTATTCCCAAGAATATAATTATTACCAACGGAATATTAGCAAGAGTATCGACACTGCTAAGCAATTTTATCTTCGCCTTCGAAACATATTTTGTAGATATATATATACGGAATTTCTACCAGATATTTGCAAGTAACATTTTAATATAAGGTCTAATATTAAGTTCGTTCGTATGAAGTCTTGCCAGCGTTTACCACTCAGCGAACCATACTGACAACTACACCCAGCGGCATGTTACACCATACTGACAACTGCCAATTACATATTGATTAAGACTCTCTTTTTACATGCCAGCGTGTAACATGCCTCTTAGCGAACCATAAGTGCCAACTGCCAATTGCCAACTACTAATATTTCTTTAATTCATTAGTCAAACTAAATGGCAAATTCGAGGTCTACTCTACTGTCTTTATTTGTTTAATTCAATTCATCATTTAGTCGAGTTCAGATCGCATCTCTGTATCCAGGTGGTCATGTGTGTACTAATTAAACAAGATTAGGAAAAAAATAACTAGCACGGTTGTTAGATGGGTAAATAATATTTGACTTGGCACATCTAGATCCCATTAATGCGCTGCTACTATTTGAAAAAAGAAAAAGAAAAAAGAACCCACACATGTATCATGCATAATTTGGAAGCAAAATACCATAACAAAAATTAATGGCCTCTGATAACAAAAATTAATAACTTTTATGGTGGAGTACATCACAATAAAATTTGGAAGCAAAATACCATAAGAAGATAGTTGGATAGGCAATGCAGATCTCAATTTGTATGAGCCATTAGTTGATGTGAAGTTTAACTAAAAGACGAAATATCTAGAATATCATTGTGCGCAACAAATAAAAATCAAATACAAGAGATGAATGATGAGATGTGTTATCCGATTTCTAAAATTTAGAGAATCAGGCCAAATATAATCACTCTTCAGTCAATCACTACTACAGAAAATGCGACTATACACGGTTAAAATTCTAGTGACACATGGTTTCACAATTGTGTCGGTGCACACCGTGTATGAAAATGTCGATACATTGCACACGGTTGTGAAGCCATGTCTATATAGAATTAACACACACGGTTCTTATGAAGGAACCGTGTAAGATCTCCAAAATAAATGCGCTGAAATAGGTGAATTATATAGTGTAATAGTAATTGTGTATAATAATAAGTGTTATGTACACGATTTCTACAAAAGAACCATGTATGATTTGTAAAACCATACGTGGTTGGTTTTTATAAACCGTGTTTGTTACTCTTTGCACACTGTTTTTATAATGAGCTAGCATATATACATAAATATTATGCATTAAACAATAAGCATTCCTATTTGCTAGCCATTAAATATACAATATTACACATCAATAATTAAAGAAATATTGAACATTTACAACATACAGAAAACAATATTCATTGAACATTCAACAAACAAAAACAATTAATATATTCAATATTAATTGAATATACTTATACATTCATAGTTCAACAAATATTCGACATACATATACATTCATAACTATGTATAACATATAATATGTTTTATGTACTTCTTTTTTCCTTTCTTTTCTGGAATTTGTTTAATTTATGAGATATGTTTTGCTTTAATTTTTATAAATAACATGTTTTATCCATAGGTGGTCAGTTTGTCATTTCAAATCTTTCATGGATCAAGAATGAACGACTTAAGAAATATGGAAGGGGCAATAAACATCAATGTGGTGTTTGAAATTTTGCCAATTTAAGAAACTTTGGACATTCCAATATTTAAATTAGCAATTGCCATATCATATTAGAAATCCATATAATTTATGGGATGGAGATGCCCTTATAATGAAAAGTATATTAGTGTAAATTACTATCACAAAATATTTTTTTTTCCAAATGGACAACATCTGCTAGTACTCAGTTGTGCAAGCAATTGGAAATTTTGGTGTATAAGTATCCGAGACGGAGCTAGAAATATTTTTGAAATAAAAGCTGTGCATGCAATTGGAAATTTGATGTTAGCTACCTATTTTTTTTTTTTTGAAATAAACGATTTTTAATGTGAGACTATATTATGAGTGAGGAGACGAAATACTTGTATAGAATTAATCTTGAGACTGGATACATAATTACCCCTTCAAATGAGAACATTATGTTAATCTAAAATTGTATATACACGACTCGACGTACAAATTTTTTATTGATTTGTGAAAATATTTTATTTTTCTCTATGCAAATGTTGGTTGCTTGAAGCTTCTAAGCCAGCTTTAATATATGTGCGGTAATATATTCTATCGCGCTATCTCTATGAATGGGCTTCCCAAAGTTCAGAAAAGTCTCTTGAACTTTGCTCATCAACATATGTTTGTCAGCAATTTCTTCAGTGTTAGGATCAAGTTACTAAGGAAAGTACGAATATACATCCAAAGAAACTTTATCTGTTAAAAAGTTACTTCAACAACAATTAAGAATTTATCTAGTGAACTACACGCAATTTTATTTCTAAAAAGTGAAGTAGCCATAATAATAAATCATGCATAGAAATTGGTTACAACTATAAGAAATGGAATTGAGAGTGAAGCTCAGGTCTGGAAACAAAGAGGCCATGAAATCCATAAGGGATGCGCTGCGGAAGAAGTACCTCTGCCACTATGTCAAGTTTTGGGGAACATGCATCCATAACCACGAACTTTGATTCATCCGTTGCCTCATTGTGCACGTAGCACAACAGATAACCGTCATCTTCGTCCTCTGTATCATCTTTTGGTACAAAGAAGGATTCTCCACAGAAGCATCCAGGTCCGAAGAGGCGCCTTGCAACAACACAATCCTCTTTACCGGCATGTAAAAAGTCGAGCTTCACGACCTCAACAAATTTGGTACCGGGTTCACCCACTCCGAGGTATGCGTATCGGTTTCGTCGCCCCACATATCCTGAATTGATCACCCCAAATTCAAGGTTGAGAACTGAAAGGAGTGTTCTAGATACTACCCCAGTACTCAGATTGATCCTAACCATCTCCACGCAGTTGTGCCCAAGCTCAATCTGTTCCAATGCATGCTCGACACCTAGTAAGTTGCATGCAACCAGAACCACACACTGTTCCCCATTCACATTTTCCTCCTCCCACGCATTGATTGCATGAATCATGTTGAATCCTGGTAATTCAAACTGCCTAATTAGAGAATCATCTGTTGCGTAGCGTGGGAGCACTCTCAGACATGGCACCTTGCTGTTGTCAGAACCCACACAATTGCCTCTGCCCATTATTAGCTCCATTGGCTTCACCACTATTTGGTTGTCGAGAAACAATACATAATTCTCTGTGATAGCAAAATCATGCAACAACGATGGCTGTTTGACAGAGAAGATAGGCACATCATCCGACTTGTTGCCTGCTGCATCAAACCGGAAATAGGAGAGGAAGGGAGGAAAGAGCCCGCAACGAAAGGCAAAGGTCTCTCCTGTTTTGGGATCTTTCTTTGGGTGAGCAGTCATTGAAATTTTCAATCGTCCTTCAAAGTCGAATCTTCCAATGGTTGATATCTCTCCGGTGTCTGGGTTAACATGAATGGCATACGGTAGATCTGACTCACCAAGGGCATAAAGACGCCTTGACAACAACATGAGGCTAGTGTTGGCCAATCCAATGCCACGAGAATAATTAATCTGACCGGTCAGTGCTCTTAATATAGAAACAAAAACTCGTGCAAGTCCTCCATGGCCATGGAAACCGGAGAAAAAACCCGGTATTATAGGACAACCAGCATTGCGCTCAAGCATATACTTGTGCGTTTTGACATACCTGGAGCATAGGGTAGTATAGCAGTCAGCCGAGAGGAGCAAGGAGTGAAGCATGCCATCACCATCAAAAATGTGGTGGCGTCTATTGGGAAGATATTGTGGATTTGGACCATTGCGTATGTAGGCGCCGCCAATTAGGCAAGTTGGGATGTTCCCGTAGATGACAGGGCAGTGTGTCGGGGGTAGCTCATCAACCGGAGCAAAGTATCCAAAGAACACGTCGCATGAGTTGGCGGAGGGACTCAATAATGTATCGATCATCTCTTCAAGGGCATTACAAAATGCCATTGACAATGAAGAAAATGTCGTCCAAGGTACAACAGGTTTACATTTATTGTCAGAAGGCTCACTTGAATAAGTGTTAGTTGCTTTCTTATGGGCTGTCTCATGACTCTCATCCTTCGGTGTAGATTGGATGTGCTTAGAAAGTGTGGTTGATGCTATTTGGAATTTCTTTTGATTTATCCAACCTCTTGTGGGGTTTATGGGAAGGTAAGAGGTGGTGATCAAAGCCATCATTTTTGGTATTAGGTATCTGGAATGCTTGTTTGCTGTCTATGTAGAAACTGCTTTTCCTTCTGCATGCTATTATATATAGAGGAGGGTTCAAATGCCTCCATTTTTCATGCCTCCACCATGCCTCCATTTTTAAAAACTTTAATAACTCAAAATTTAAAACTTAAAATCAAAATAAAACCGTTGGATATGATCTAAATCATTTTATCTATACACGTGTAAAAAATTATGACATTTCAATTTTGTTTTGGTTGTCATCAAGAGCTTGTAAAAAAACATATAAATGTGGATAATTTCTAGACGTTGATTTTTCAACTTATTGATTCACATAAAAACAAAATCAAAATGTGATAATTTTTTATGAGCACATAGATAAAATGATGTAGATCATATCCAACGGTTTTATTTTGACTTTTAAGTTTTAAATTTTGAGTTATTAAAGTTTTTAAAAATGGAGGCATGATGGAGGCATGAAAAATGGAGGCATTTGAACCCTCCTCTTATATATATGTACCTCTCTCTAATGGCCTAGTACAGTTCCATAAAACCCTTCAAAAGCCCACTGTAGAACGGACTGATATATATTACCTTTCTCAAGAGAGAACAAAAAATAGCAAACACATAATAGGAGCTAAATAATATATTCGTAATGAATATATTTAACAACTGTGATAAAAAAAAAGTTGCCAAAGTAAGAAATATAAATAATAATTACGATTTTTATAATTTAGATAGGTTTTTTTTTAAAAATTATAAGACAAAATCTAATTGATCATCCGCCTAACAATTGAAGAAAAGTGTTTTATATTTATTAGAATATTGTAAATTTAGGTTGGGATTTCTTTTCCTCAAAAATTAAAAAATCATATCTAAGAGAAAGGGATTGACACTACTACAAAAACGTTAACCATACACGGCATATCATACATGTTTTCTCAAAGTTTTTGCCAAAGGGTAGAGACGGCACATTGCAGGCCGAGAGAGACTCTCTAGGTGTATTCCTTCCAGCTCTCTCTCTTCTTTGTTGTTGTACTATGTCTCTTGTACTTTTTTTCGTTGCTGATTTGTCCATGAGAGGTTAAACAACGTCTTTCTAGGATGATGGGTTGTAATCATGAATTCTTATGAGTTTAATCTAGTAGTTTCTTTTATTATATTTATCTTGTGAGCTTGATTTGATTTGCTACTGTAAACTTAATCTTTGTATTACTATCTTAGTATGGTGCGTTCTAACCTTGACCATATGTTATCTTTATGTTTATCTTTTTTTAAGTTATGTTTGTTTTATGTTTTAGTTTGTTTTAATTAGATGCAATTTGGTTCAAGGTGGAGATTGTTATGTTTTGACCCAAATTGCTATTCGGGCCCGTTGGACTTTGTATCTTTAATATGTAGCTTATGCCATGACTCTTTGTATGAGAGAGAATTAAGTCTAATACAAATCAATTTGAGTTGTCTCTTTATCTCTTGCTCTCTTCCTCTTCTCAAACCCTAGAAAACCCAACAACATAAGATACCAGTTTTGGAAGCGCATGCGGCTCCAATCAAACCGCAAGCGATACGACTGGAAGATAAAAACCAGAACTTAGTACTTAGTTACACACGGTTCAGTGACAAACCACATGCTACACTAGTATAACTCATTATGTGACAAACCACACTCTCTTTTTCATATATATATATATAAATAGAGAGTGGCTAAGATCAAAGTGGTATGACCAAGGCCTTTGGTGCTACCAAGTCGTTTTTGGATTTTCAAAGTCCAAACGATCGATCTAAACCGTTAGATGTGATCTCTATATTAAAATCTGCTTGGAGACCAAATTTTACATTTTTTGGAATTTTTTTACTATTTTTTAAGCCACTTTGAAAATTGCTGATCACATGGTCCAGAATTTGGTTGCACTGTTTTTACTGTTCACTCGGATCTGCCATTTTCAAAGTGGCTTAAAAAATAGTAAAAAAATTCTAAAAAATGTAAAATTTGGTCTCCAAGCATATTTTAATATAGATTGAACATCTAACGGTTTGAATCGACTATTTGAACTTTAAAATTACAAAAACTAATTGGTAGCACCAAGGCCTTGGTCATACCACTTTGACCTTAGCCACTCTCTAAATAGAAACATGAATCTTGATACAGAGTGAACATCTAGATCAGACATTAAACATGAATCTTGATACAGAGTGCCAGTACTTGTTTTTTGTATTAATACCACATGAATTGTGCAGTGAGTACACATTTTATACTTCCATACAGTACATAAGCACAAAATACACACAAATGGTCCAATTAAATAAAAAATCCTTCTGGAATTTCTGAAATTATAACAAATATCAAGGTATTTATACAAAAAAACAAGTCTCAAGGTATTAATACAAGGTTTTTGAAACTAACCAATTACCAATTCAAAAACCAAATGCCCTAGACAGAATTCAAGATCTGTGACCAAAACAAAAATAACAACAGAAAAATAAAATCATACATTAGAGAACTAGACTTCTGAACTAATACTATACATCGCACACATTGTCCTATAAAGTAGGGTGTGACTAAGCACTTTCACCATAATCAACATGTGCCACAATTAAAATTATTAATAGCTATTGGTTGTCATTTTCATGTTTTCTTCCATCTCTCATCTCAGAGATAAGTTTCTTCATTTCATCCGGATTCTCATGATTGCTTACTGCATTGAGAAGTATGTCAAAGGTGACATCATTAGGCTTAAGGCCTTGCTTCATCATCTTCTGAGCCAGATGCAGAGCCTCACTCATTCTGTCAATTCTACAATAACCGTTGATTAAGGTATTATAACTGTGTTGGTCAGGCTTAATGCCTTTTAAAGCCATCCTTTCGAATAATTCTGCTGCTTCATTGAGATGGCCCTCTAGCACTTAACCCTGCAACAGTGCTGTGTAAGTGATTACATCTGGTTTCACCCCTCTTTCCTCCATAAAACCGACCAGATTCTCTGCTTCACAAGTTAGTCCTTGCTTGCACAGGGAATCTATTAATGCATTGAAAGTCACTACATTAGGTGAAATGCCTTGATTTACCATATCACGAAATACCCCAATGGCACGGTTCCAGTCACCAACAGCTGAAATCCCGTGGATAATAGAACTGTACGTGACAACATTTGGCATCACCCCTCTATCGATCATCTCCTGAAGAAGCTCCGAAGCACGCAAGAAGGACCCCTCTTTGCAACAACCATCTATTAAGGTACTATACGTGAACTCATCTGCTTGAAGCCCACAGCCAACTAATTTGTCATATATTTCAAAAGCCTTGTTGATATCACCAAGCCCACAAAATCCAAGAATGATACCATTGTAGGTAGAGACACTAGGACCAACTCCTTTCGCAACCATTTCATCAAACATTATGAGAGCACTATTCATGTTGCCTTGGCAACAGAGACCATGAATGAGTATGTTGTAGGTGATCATATCTGGAACAATGCCTTTAGCAACCATTTCATCAAACATTCTGAGAGCACTATGCATGTTGCCTTGGCTACACAGACCATGAATGAGTATGCTGTAGGTGATCACATTTGGAACAATGTCTTTAGAGAGAGAGAGGAGGATTCAAATGCCTCCAATACAGATATTGTACTAACTAATTCTTCTTTCCTTAAGCAAATTATAGGTTTCGAGTTTTTCTTAGTCACAAGAAGTATTTTGCTTCTTGTGATGTTGGTGCCGGGAAAATGCAATTGCATGCTTTTAATAATGAAACTGCATGGGTCACGGATTTTAAAAATGGTAGGTGTTTATTAGTTATTGTTAATTTGTTGTTTTTGTCAATGGTGTCAATAGTTTTTGTATAATAGATGCTCCTCGAATCATGAAATTGAAGATGGTAAACCACGGGAAGCGGACAAGTATCCTCCCAGGTACCTGACTCAAGCAAATTACAGCTGGCTAGCTCAGATTAATTCTATCTAGGCCAAACTCAATCCGGTGCCTATTGGGACTGTAGGGGGTCTGTTTTGAGATTCGCGCCATGTTATCTAGGCCGGCCAGCTGTAATTTGCTTGAGTCAGGTACTTGGGAGGATGTGAATTCCACGGGAAGCTGTCCTGGTATAGTTATTTTATATAAAGAGTTTATAATCCTAATAAGACGAATCTTATATAGTGATATCCCAATCTATTATATACGCAAAGGTACATTTTTCTTTAATGGATATCGTGAGTTAGTCTATTGTATAATATATATGCACTGAGGAATAGTACATTCACATTAATGGATATCATGAGTTGAATTTTTTTGAAATATAAAGAGTTTATAATCCCAAAAAGAGGAATCTTATATCGTGATATCTTAATATATTATATACGCAAAAGTACATTTTTCATTAATGGAGATTGTGAGTTAGTCTAATATTGTTCATTGCACCGAGAAAAAGTACGTTTCCATTAATGGGTATCTTTTTTTATTTTTTGAAACTGCTCACTGTGGCTGTCAGTTACAGATTCCATTCATGGATATCATGAGTTGAATTTTTTGAAATATAAATATATAGTGTATAATCCCAATAAGAGTAATACTGCGTTTCCCATTAATTTGCCTTAACCGAATTATAATCTATTGTACTTCAATGCATTGAGATTCAACTCTTTATATAAATATGACTATTGAAACTATCACCAACTATCACAAAATATAATTTTCCCATGAATGGATAGCATCTTCTAGTAATTGGAAATTTGATGTAATATAGCTAATTTTTTTAGAGCCCGATAATTGCCCCCCAAACAAATCTCCGAGCACGCCTCTCAAATATTTAATGTCTAACTTTTATTTTCATCACTCATATTCATGCTTTTAAATCTCTCTTTACAACTTTTTATAATGCTACTCACAAGCTTTAAACCTCTATCTATAATTATTTAAATTCTAAATCTAGATAGTTTTAACTACTACTACTTTTGTCTTCAAGTCAAAAAAGAAAAGATTTTTCCTTTCACCCACTCCTTTTTTTTTCTCTGAATATTCTCGTCTATTTTTCCAACGATCTGTGATTAATTTTGCGAATCTAAAGTACGAACGTTTTCTACTCGATTTTCTCTTCCAAATGAGATCCATGAAGAAATATTTTTGAGTTATTTTCAAGTCGTTTTTTTAAATGTAAAGTCAATGAGCATCTTAAATTCTCAAGCTTTTAAACCTTAGTTTACAATCTTTTAAACCTGACATGAAAACTATTTAAAGTAATTAATGCTACAGCCAAGCATTTAAAACTTATATCAAACTTATAGATTTTACAGCTGACACTTTTGACTACGACGACCTTCTAAAAGATCCGTAGCACCTTTCAGAGTGAATATTTTAAACCATTTAAACCTTTGATTTCTACATTTATACTACTATGTTCAAACATTTAAACATCAAGTCTAAGTTAAAAATATATATTTTTTACAGTTGACAGTTTTCACCACGACGACCTTCCATAGTTTGAAGGTACTTAATTGCATATGCATATAAATTGGTGTGCTAATTGCATGCATGCATGCATATTAATTGGTGTGCTAATTGGATCCCTGAATTGGATTTACAGTATAATTAATTATTCTAACTCGTGTTTGTATATTATTATCCCTAATTACATGTATATATATAGGAACTGCCAACAATAGTTTTGCCGCCAAGACTCCCAAAATTTGATGACACATGAAGGTTGTCACTGTTTCCATTTGTACATATTTTTTTTTACAAATGAAAACTTGGATCATAAAGAGTTGTCCAAACTTGACAAAGCTCATAATAGTACAACATGAGAATTGTGTAAGTATATATATTTTCCAACTTAATATATAGCTTCCATCATTTAATTAATTGCTGTAAGTTAAAGTAAAAATCTAGTAATTAATTGTTCATTAATTTGTTGCAGTACTATGAGCTAGGGCCAGTTAATGTATATCCAGAAATCCGCCCGGGGCAGGTTCAAGCATCTGCAAGAAGAAATCTCGAGATGGTTGAGGTCAAGTATTGGAGGTTTAATGACATGTTGTGGCTAGCGATGAAATATCTGATGCTTGGTACAGGAAAATTGCAAAATTTTAGGAACTATCGTATAAGGAATGGTTATTGCGATCATAGATATAGAACGTATATGTCACACCCCAAATCACGGGTATAACAGCCTGCCGCGTATATTTATTCAGACATGTACGTAAGGCAGTGGATCTTTTATATGCATTACCAATAAAGCCATTACATAATAATCACATCCCAATATTTCTTACAAAATGTATATCTGACAGAATACGGTAAACTATATTTTAGAAATGCCTCCCGCATCCTGTCAGTTTCAACAACCCAAATCTCCAATTTCATGTGGTTATGCTGTCAGATGCAATCCAGAACAGTCTCTCTGTATCCGTGTAGTAAACCTGAAAATAACCCAAAGGGTAGGGGTGAGAATAATTTCTCAGTGCGAATTTGCCACAATCAGGTTATTGGATTTGCAATCAGAATCCATGTCCAAAAATAAAACCCATACAAAAGTATATTAATAGTTCTATATCAGCATATAAATGCATGCATATGCTCAATAACAATAATCAAATGAAACACAACTTACGGAATTTCTAAGATGAAGTTCAAACAAACACATATTTGGCTTAACTCATTTTATTAAGGCTGGTAGCACCTACAGATGTTCCACCGAGCTGGACCCTTTATCTGACATCCATCTGTAATGCTTTGGCTTAACCATTTACTAAAGTCTGGTTCAAAGTCATATAATGAAAATTCACTTGAAATAATTCGAAATGTCGTAATATTCAATTGACCATCCAAATACATTACCACGTAGGATAATGCCCCCGAGCCACAGACGTTACACACTAGTCACCCACAATCACAAGCAACATATATATATATAGTCACCCACCCCTCGTCCCAACCGGTACTGGAAAACAATGAGGGCCATTCACCTAATGCGCCAATAGGTTCCTGGGATCAAAGTCATCTATACAGCTCGACTTTGCAAATTCATTCACATTCCTGGGATCAAAGTCAGCTATACAGCTCAACTTTGCAAATTCATTCACATATAATTTCACAATCCTCAATTCATGGTGACTTTCAACCATAATCAAATCACAACAGAACAATTCAATTGACAACCATACGAATATGCAAATTCAGTTTTAAATTGATTGAGTTATGCACATAAATTCACACCATTCCAATTATGCAACAATCAAACATGCAACATGAATTCCAAATTATGCAACAATCAAGGATCCAACATGACAATCGAGAAGAATTTAATTTCTGAAAATGAAACATCAAACAAGTCCAAGAACTCCGCACCTGATTACGAAGAGCGTATCTCGCACTTATGGTTCGGACGTCTCGAAAGGTCCCGCAAACTCTTGCTCAACCGAGCGTACACCAATTAGCACCTCTATTCCTTGGATTAGACTAGATTAATCACAATTCTTCTCAATTTTTGGGTTTGAACCAAACCCTAGATAGAAAATCGAGATTTACCACAAATTGGGAAAGAAATTGACAAATGAACAACATAGAAGCTTAATAGGGATGGATTACTCACAATTTATACACAAATTTCGGATTCAGGGCAAAACCCTAACAATGGAGAAAAATTCGAAAATTTGAGAAGAGAGGAGAGAAAGGGAGTACCAATGGAGGATTTGTTGGCCACAAGAGAGGGAGAATCACAATTTTCCACTTCTTTCTTTCATTTCTCCAAGATCTTTGATGGACTTTTGTGGGAGAAGGGAGATCCCCCTCTTCCTCTTTGTTTTGGCGGATACACACACACAAGCACAAGGGGATCAGACCACACAGGGGAGAAACGAAGGGAGAGAGAGAGAGAGAATTTTGCAAAATAGACCCTTTATTTATTTAATATTGTTTCAACTCGGGTAAAATGTTGGTAACGTTTTCCAATCGTTACAATGATTTATTTAAAGAATAAAGGTTCATCCTGATCGAACTCAGGAAATACCTAAAACGTTGTAACGTTTAACGAAAATGTCGTAACGTTTTAATTAAATTCCAAACTTCAAAAAATCCTGTTTTTATCAAGTTTTTACAAAGCTAAATCGTTACGTAACGTTTCAAAACGTTGGTAACGTTTTGATCTATCTCGCAGAAAAAGAAAACTTGAATTCAAACTGTACTAAAACGTTGTAACGTTTTATAATCGTTGGTAACGATTTAACTAATTTTTCATATTTTCATTTTACATAATGTCACAGTATAATCGAGGAACGAATAGTTATAGTGGGTGGGATTGGGCAGTTGTAGAGTATGAAGCTCCAGGACTCGACAATGTACATGTCGAAAAGAGTTTGTTGTTATACTAGTTAGATATGTTCAAGAATATATTTTGTATGGATACATGTTGTTTATTTTGTGTATGCATGGATACATGCATTATGGATGCATGTTGTATTTTTTGTACGTGTAGACATTAATGTTGCATAAATATTAAGTATTTCCAGTTTACATATATGTTCATCAATGTTATGTACAATTAATACTTCTTGAATTTTGGATGGGTACATGTATATATATATATATTTGAATCTAGTTTTATAATTATGGTAGTATTAATGTTGAATGATGAATCTTAATTAATTACATGCATTTGTGTATGCATGCAATGTGTGTTGTTATGTTAATTAATGATTATAACACAAAAATATTAGGAGCAAGTAAATCTCTAGTTAATTTTCTTTTGATTTGGTATCATGTATTGATCAGATTCAAAATGATGATGAATTACGTAGGATTTTGGCTTAGGTTTTGCATACTATCTCACACTTATGTTTAATTAATTAGAGAAAAAGGCTACTGTCACCCTTCATTATGTTTTATCGCAGGAAACATGTTTTGGGACTATTTTACATCAATTGGAGCAAGGACCAGGTCAATCGGATAAGCAATGCTCATCGACTAAGTCTCTGTTACGGCCCACACTGACTGATACAGACCTAGCCGGATACGGACTAGGAGATAGCACGATACGCATTAAACCCCTCAGCGACATGGTTTGGATACGGACCGTACCAGCCAGTACAGTCTGTAACCAAGGCGCCCTTTGGGGAATAACTACTCCAGCTATATCCAGATCAGATTTCTTGGCCACCACTAATATCCAGACATCCCCTCACTCCTATATAAGCACTCTGGACAGAAGAAGAAGACATCTTTGTAATTTTGGTTAAATTTGATTAAGTGAGAAAGAGATGAGTGTTGTAACCATGCCGTTCCGTGGCTAAGTTCTTTTCTTAGAGGCTAGGCAGTAAACCTTATTACTCATGATGCTTTGATATATATATTTTCTATTAATTATGATTTCTTGTTGTTGATTGAAATGCATTTGTGATTTACTCTCCATTCACCTGATTTTGATGATCTAGTTTAATCCGTTAAGATAGTGACAGTGCTTTAATGGTAAGAGAAACTATGATGGATGAGTCAGTCTCGTTGTGAGCCATTAGATTTATATGAAAAAAACTTTAGCGGGAAAACCATAAATCAGAACAAAAAAATAGGAACCAAGTTATGTCATTTGCGTAAGTAACTCACAGTGTCCTATGTAGTAACTTGTGTATTTTAGAGATGTGTCATTTGCGTAAGTAACTCGCAGTGTCCTATGTAGTATCTCGATAGAAGTCCCGTTCTTTACGTAAGTAACTCGCAGTATCCTATGTAGTGTCTTCCATAAACAACAACAGAAAATCAGACCCGACAGAAGTAGAATATCAAAGAGGATTGAGTAGCAATGGTGTGCCGAAACCCTAAGAATTCTCATCTCTATCTTTATTTTAATTACTTTTAATTATTGTCAAATTTACATTGATCACAACTTCAACTCTCAAATTTTCAGATTTTGTCTAGCCTTTTGAAAGATTGTGATTTGATCGCTCAAGACTCTAAACCAATATTCCTTTGGATCGACCTCGATTATACTACTTGATAGGATTGTGCGCTTGTGATCCGAACCGATAGCATTTTCGAGTTTATAAATTTTAAAAAATAACATCGCTCACTTTTGAGTGATCATGTATGTTTTTAAATAATTATCTCATTAATTATAATTGCACAATATGTATATCTCTAAACTTAATAACAAAAATACACAAAACCGGCCATCAGTACATTGAATTAATACATGGAGAAATTATTTTATACTTAAATCTAGGTTCCAAATATTTATAGTGTTGCCCTTTAGAACATCCCTATCGATTGAAAAAAAGACTAGAGTTGGTATTGATCAAACAAATACTGACGGTTCATCTACATCACAGATGGTAAAGATCACCACATATACACCATCGGTACAATAACCCAACCGATATCACAGAGACACTCAAAACCAACAGTTGGATATAAAAAACGGATGGCAATGAGGGGTCCATCAACACCATCGGTTGGTTCAAAGCCACCCGATGATAAAAAGTTTGAATTAATTACAGCGCTGCCCCTGATTACATGCACCATCCGTGCGGAAGGACACCTAATGGTACAGGGGCGATAGTAAATGTGTTTGTAGTAGTGAACGTAACGCTATTATATCCAAACTTCTAATTTAGTGTCTAACATTCTTAAGTGTGTTCTTAGTTCGGAAAGTGATTTATATTGTTATTTCTATGAGATTAAATTTGGTGATATTTTTAAGTCACAACTTGAGTAGCAAAATTTTATGGTGGATCAAATTTTGATTTAGTTTATCTAGAAAAATAAAAGACTGTTTTGGATAGTATATAATTATAGTACATCAGAAAAATCCGAATTTGATGTTGCACTACTCAATTACTTTACAAACCGTATTGAATTTCAATTGTCTATGATCGGTTTATTTGAAGCATTAATTTGCTGAAATTTTAAGGATAAAAATTGGACCATAGTCAAATTTCTAATTAGGAATGATCCGATATGTTTTAAAAACTGGCAATTAACTTAAAAATTATCCTTGCTGTCCTACAGAATGATCCGATGTGTTTTAAAAAAGAATGAGGTCATGGTGGGCCCGCTCGGATCTTACTGGTTGTGCTTTTGGACCATAAAGTATTCTATATATTCTTTTTTTGTGATGCAATCAAAGCCTATGGGCATGTCAAGGAATAAAGTATTGTATATATTCTGCTCCAACTAGATAAGTATCCTCTCTAATAATGTAAAAGATTCACTTCACTTTACGGTTTGAGATTAACTCTCAGCTGCTTTGAAATTCGGCCTAGCGCAGGGGCAGTATTATTGGACTTTGAGATTCATGCCAAGTTAAAAAGAATGGTCCAGATCCATTAATTGTAAAATATTCTCTATTATGGTACCGGAGAGGATCTGAATTCGCTCCAACCCTATCCTGCAATCAGTTGTTTCCCCAATCCTTGTTGCCCCTTTTGCTGGTAATTTGCTTTCTTTCGTGATCTTTTAGAAGAAAATTTTGACCCGATATATGTTCATTGGACCGCCTCCGATTCCTTTCCTATAAAGGAGTGTGTCAATTTATATATTACCTTTCTAGCAACAAGGCATCTTATGGTGGAAAAGAGATAGATGCCATCCACAAAAACGAGTGAATGTTATATTCATTATTTACCTCATCGTTTCAAAAAGAAAGTAGATATATTATAGCTGTACCATATTCTTTTTAACTTGGCCTCGTATGCACGTGTCAGTTTCTCAAATGAAATTAACGTGTGAATGTTTGAAGCTATATATTGCAATTCATGGTGTACTAAGGCTGCACAAAAAATTCGTAGTTCGTAATTCGATTCGAATTTGATTTGAAAAAGTTCGTAAAAAGTTTGATTCGAAATTGAGTTCGTTCGAAATTAATTCAAACCAAACTTAGTTTGAAATTAATTCAAACCAAACTCAAACTGGACCTAGTTCGTTCGAAATAGGTTTGCAAACCAAACTTAGTTGGAAATTAACTCAAACGTGAACCGTTGATTTCCGCTGATAATGAACTTTAATGTTTTATTTAGGATAATATTTGGGTTTGTAATAATTCTAAGACTTTGATGATTGTTATATACTTCTATTGATATTTAAATTGTACTTTGAATACTTTGGTATTTGAAAACTTTGGTGATGTTGCTCTTGTTGGCTATTTGGAAAATTTTGGATTCTGTGATTGTACTGAACTTTGATTGATTGTACTAAACTTTGGTGTTTGATATAAATTTTGGTGTACTGTGTAATTAGAATTTAGAACGCCTGAGTTTTTATTGAAGTGCTGTAATTTCGAACTATGGCCCAGCTATAAGTCATAACTCGTAAGTCGTAACAAAATTCGTAAAAGTTCGAAATTGAGTTCGTAAAAAGTTCGATTCGAAATTGAGTTCGTTCGAAATTAATTCAAACCAGACTTAGTTCGAAATTAATTCAAACCAAACTCAAACTGGCGGTAAGTTCGATTTGGTTCGGGGCGGATCTTGGTACTGCTCATGGGGTGTCAGTTACCTTTATGATTTCAAAATTTTAATGATGTATATTGAATTTTAATTGAATTTTTTTATCTTTTTAAAATGCAATTTTGGTCGTTTCCGAATGATAAATACTATGGTGCTATCTGATGAGAACATCGAAAAAAAAAATTTGTACTCATTTTGTTACTAAAGAAAGATAAATTTGTGTTTCATTCTTAATCGCTTCGTTGTTTTCTTGAAATGCAAGTTTCGTTTTAAAAGAAGCAAAAAAAATGCGAAATGTTAAATTTAGCTCATTATACAATAAAGACAAAGATAATATTGTATTGGTCTAATTTTGGAAGAAAGCTATGAGACTTAATGCTTAATATTAGTCATGTTTTTTACATTTAAGAAATCAATTGATTATTTTATGAAAACCAACTATGTATCTTCTTAGCTCATAATTTAGAAAGTAAGATATTTTATTGAATAATTGAAGAAATAAAGAATTATCTTATAGATAAATTAATATACATAGTATTGTAGTGTAATTCTATTTCTGGAAAAGGATTTATAGATAATCAATTTTATTTGACAACTTTGATAATTGCTCAATGGTTATTAATATCAAAAATTAAAGTTATATGTTGTCTATAATTCAAGTAGGCCATGCGTTTATTTTGGCATAAATAGAAATTTTTCTTGATGGATGATCATTGGGTTTTTAAATTGAACTAATTTTTATACACAATAACACATCTTTATCATAGAAAATTTTGATTTTCATTATTTTTACAATTTGACCCAATTATCATAATTGTCAAATACTCTAAAGAAAGTTTATATAGAGAGTGGCTAAGGTCAAAGTGGTATGACCAAGGCCTTTGGTGCTACCAAGTCGTTTTTGGATTTTCAAAGTCCAAACAGTCGATCTAAACCGTTAGATGTGATCTCTATATTAAAATCTGCTTGGAGACCAAATTTTACATTTTTTAGAATTTTTTTACTATTTTTTAAGCCACTTTGAAAATTACTGATCATATGGTCCAGAATTTGGTTGCACTGTTTTTACTGTTCACCAGGATCTGCTATTTTCAAAGTGGCTTAAGAAATAGTAAAAAAATTCAAAAAAATGTAAAATTTGGTCTCCAAGCATATTTTAATATAGATTGAACATCTAATGGTTTGAATCGACTATTTGAACTTTAAAATTGCAAAAACTAATTGGTAGCACCAAGGCCTTGGTCATACCACTTTGACCTTAGCCACTCTCAGTTTATATATTCTAGTTCTACCATCTTATTTTTGTTTTTGCCTCGTATGCACGTGTCTGTTTCTCAAATATAAGATTAGCTAGGACATAAATGAAATAACGTGACAATGTTTGAAGCTATATATTGCAGTTCATGGTGTACTATATTGAATTTAATATATATACATATATAATATATAATCAAATAAAATGCAATTTTCAACGTTTCTGATTGATGAATACTATGGTGCAAACTGATGAGAACGGCAAGAAAAAATATTTGTATTCTTTCAGTAACTAAAGAAAGAAAAGTATTTTGCTCATAGTTACTAAAACGAAGCAAAATATAAATTTATGTTTCATTCTTCCTTTGGGCCTTTTCGGTATAATAATCATAAATGAAATCAATTACATATTGATTAAGACTCTCTTGTTACATGGTTTATTTGCAAGAGATGTCAAAATCTATTTGCCGGAGATGTCTACACGGAACTGTTAGGATTATTTGTAGTTAGTTATCTAATTATGTTGTTTTTTAAATAGCATGTAATGTACGGGAATAGCATGTAATTGTAATGACTTTAGCTAGGTGATGTTAATTTTTGATGTAATGACTTTAGCTAGGTTTTCTTAAGTTGACACTGTTATTTAAATATGTGCTTATGAATGTTTGTTTCAAACATTAAAATATGCATGAGTTCTCTAATTTGCACTATGCTTGAGTGAGTATTTTCAAAATGAAACCTATTGTTTCTTAAAATCACATAATAGTAAATTTTAATGCTATGCCCTCAAAAGAGTTGTATAAAATCACATAATATACATGAGTTCTCTAATAGTATGCACTTTGATCATCGCCATCTCCATCATCTTTCACTATTAATAAAGTCAGATTCATCATCACTAGCAGATTCTATGGAAATCGGTTCTTTTCTTTTACGGTTGTCATTTTGTATGGAAATTGTCTCTTCTCCTTTCTACAATCAGAAAATAAGATAATAATATAATACTTACAAATTATCCATTTATCTACAAAATAATATAATACTTACAAATTAGATTAAAAAGCGCTATAATTTAAATAGTTATCTACATTTACTAGAAAATTTAAAAAACATTAGTTGAATTGTAATGACCAGAGTCTTAGTTTTGCTAAATTTGCAAGAACTGAACAAAAAGGAAACCAATATTTTATTTGAGAAATAAGCAACATATAAGAATGTATTTGAGAAAAATTCATCATGTACATCAACTGAAAAAGAGTAAATTTCCAGCCCACAAAATGATTTTTTTAATAAAAAAAGCATTAACAGAAATAATTGAAAGGGTAGAGCAATATTTTTCCTTTAAAATGATATAGACTAGGACAGTAAATGCTCTGTAGTTTACTATGGCTATATTATATAGCAGATCAACTGCTCTCAATAAAAATTAACTCATTTTAATATTAGGATTAATATTATTTTGATAAAGTTATATGGTAGAACAAATGTTTTTTTAAAGCACTAATTTCTCTTCTTAACATGATTATATATGAAAATAAGGTTGAGCTAGAGAGATTGAGACCATGGTTCCAAAAGGCCCGGATGGTGCATCCACATCAAAGCGCTTCAAACCTTGTAAAATATAGAGTGAGTCTATGGTACTATGCATACACGGATTGGTCCGTACTACAAATCAATATTTTTATTTTTAAAATCCTAATGGTCGATCCGAACCGTTCAACATGATTTCCATATGAGAATATACTTGTGGGTTAAATTTACTTTTTTTTAAATAGGTAGAAAATCACTATTTTTAGATGGTCCTGAATTTTCAGATCAAGTGATTTTCTACCTATCTTAAAATATAGTAAAAAAAAATGAAATATAAAATTTAGTCTGCAAGTACATATTCATGTGGAGATTATGTCGAACGGTTCGGATCGACCATTAGGATTTTCAAAATGAAAAATATGGCTCCGTAGTACGGACTAATCCGTGCTATGCATAGTACCATAGATTCACACTAAAATATATGTACTAATAATTTAACCAACAATATTTACCCCTGCAAATTGTTTTTGGATATATATATTACCCCACAATGAGGTCTCCATACTGATTTCATGGCGTCAGCACTACTGTGCTGAAATTTCTTTTTTATCTAGAATTTGCTGATTCAATCCTTCTTCTATTTTGTTCTTTTCTTTCTGTGAATTTCAAAGCTTACCAGAAAAATAAAGAGGACTTCAAAGCTTTATGATCTATTTTTCGCTGATTCGTCTAGTTTAGGTCTGTGAATTTATACATAGGAACTGTATTGTACATTAATGTATATAAAAATAATTCTATCAAATACCACATTGAAGCGCTTCAGAAGAGAGGGGGCTGGCGCGACAGAGAAGAGAGGTCACGGTTTCGAGAGGAGAGGGCCTGGTGCGATTTTTTATTTCTCCATTCCAAGAGGGAGGTCGAAGAGAGAAAGTCTAAGGCAGGCGAAGGGGCACAACGGTTATTTCCAATTTAGCGTAAGAAAGGACCAATTTAAATATTATCCGTTCCGTTTGTTTGGATCAGCGAAAAAATTAAATCAGATCAAGCACAAATCTAGAATCATATCGGACGGTTTAAAAATTGTTATCTCCAGGGTCCAGGAACAAATGTTTTGATCTTAGCCAATCTCTCTCTCTCTATATATACATGAGTTGGGGTTGGTACTTCGCTATGTGTAGACCATCTTGTGCATTTGATGGTAAATTGTTAGATTCAAAGTTCAAACAGTCGATCGAAACCATTCAACGTGATATCTATATTGAAATGTGTTTGAAGAACAAATTTTACATTTTTCGGAAATTGTTTACTTGTTTTTTAGAAATTTTGAAAATCATTGTTTTTTTATGATCCACATTTCTTTTTTAAAACAACAATTTTGTATCCATCTTAAAAACAATAAAATTTAAATATATGTAAAATTTGATCTCTAGGAACATTTTAATATGGAGAACACGTTGAGCACTTCATATTAAATTTTTTGACTTTAAATTTAGTGTTTTAGAGTCCATTGCACAAGAGGGTCTATACATTGCATTGTTGGTAGCCCCACTATCTCTGTCTCTCTCTCTCTCTCTCTCTCTCTCTATATATATATATATATATATATATATAATCTGGCTAATATGCTATGCGTATATAAGAGCCTCTTCGTGCTACGGCTCACTTTTTGAGTTTTCAAAATCCTAACTGTCGATCCGAACCGCTCAACATGATCTCCATATGAATATGTACTTGCAAACCAAATTTTACATTTTTTAGAATTTGTTTACTATTTATTAAGCCACTTTGAAAAAACACTAATTTGTACACAACAGTAAAATATGCTGGACCATTGGATCAGCGATTTTCAAAGTGGCTTAATAAATAGTAAACAAATTCTAAAAAATGTAAAATTTGGTTTGCAAGTACATATTCATATGGAGATCATGTTGAACATTTCGGATCGACTGTTAGGATTTTGAAAACTCAAATATTGAGCCGTAGCACGGAGGCCCTCTATGCTATGCATAGCATATTAACAATTTCCTATATATATATATATATATATATAGATTTAGCGAGCTATGTAGAACATTGTAAAGATCTATTAAAAAGCAAATGAGGGATTAGAAAAATAATTAGACCTTTGCTAGTTTGGTATCTTGAGACAAAGGCAGAATTATGTAATACCCTACAAGATTTTACGTAATATCAGACACTGATCAAATTTTAATGATGAAACTTCATATTGTTTTTATTTTAAAAAAAAAACTCTATCAACAAATCGAAATTATTTAATATTTTTTTGTCGGATGAGATTATTAACTATATATTATGATATCTGAAAGATAAAGTGAAATTGAAACTATTAGGAAAATAAAGAAGAAAGAGAAATTTATAAAAAAAATTAAATAATTGTTACCAATTTTCTTGATTGGATTCCATTATATCTAATTGGTGGTCATGACTTGTTAATTTAATTTGGATATATTAAGATGTATGATTTCTTACACTCTAGTGAAATAATCAAGTAGATATTATTTTTGTATCTGAGCAGAAATTGGGAGAGTGTATAATATCGATTAATAAAAGGAGAAATTGTATGTATAGGACTGCCTTCAATATTCAATACAGAAACTTGGTATGGTTACCGTTATGGGAGTGTGTATCCTCTGAGAGAGATATCTCATATTTTTGCGTGACCGACGTATCCAGTGCCTATTCGGAAATAGCAAAGGTGGCTAGTATTATTTCAAAAAGTAACACAAAATGAGATATCGATCTCAGAGAATATGAATTCCCGTTATGGTGGATATGGTCACCACAATGTTCTCTTCAAGCAAAAAAAAAAAAAGAAATGTTCTGATTCCAAGTTATCGTTTTTGTCCCTGTCTATGATTCTTCTCTTTGACACTTGGCGGTTTTCTGCTTAATTATTTTGGCTATACACACTAAAGTTTATAGTCTAGAGACGGTTAAGCGAAGCCTCGGCCATTTATTTAACTATTTATAGTTAGGTATATCTGACATAATGAGAAATTTAAGATATTTTATTGTTATATAAATGAGCAGTAGTCTTAACTTAATAAATACTATACATTATAAATTTATTGGCTCATACCAATAATAAGTTAAATTTTTTTGAAATATATATATATATATATATCAAACGGTATTCTATAAAAATATTTAGTTAATAAAAAAAATCAAATCAATAGTTACACAATAAACGTGTATTTATTTATTTCTAAATTGATTAGTTAATATTAAATAACTAAAATGTATATTGATGTATATTAAAATTTTAAAAAATAATAGAATTTACACAATGACTTTACCTTCGTGATAATGTATGCTTCATATCGAATAATTGAAATGCATCTTTGTGTCAGCATCAATGTATCAAGTGTATAATCTTTGTGTCAGCATGAAGTGACCGAGAGAAGAGAAGAGAGGGATTTGTTGCAGGGTTCGATCTGTTCCTTTGTATAATCTTTGTTTCTTCTGTCTGTCATTTTGCGTTTGACTGACTGATTTCTTTCCCATTTGACCCGCCTTTCTCCATTTAATATTTTAGCTCAATCTTATTAATTTCTGATTCTTGTTGAATATTATAGAGTTATTATCAGTCGTTCCATGGTCGTGTTCTAAGGAGCGATATTCAGGAATGATTTTAGTGGCAATTTCAAATTTTCGCACAATCCGGATATTATTATTTCAACTTTATTTATTTTATATTGATTACTTCTAACTATCCCAATTTGTAAAAATTTACTCCAACAATCTTAAGCATAACGATATTTTATCAAACTTTTATTTGTGCATTTCCGGTGGACATCAGACTAAATACAGTTCAAATTTATGTCGGAACCGTTGAATCAGTATTAAGATTCGTACACATTTGATGCGCACAAATTTTACAGTTTCATGCACGAATCTTAAAATCGATTGGACGGCTCCTACTAGGTTTTTGACCAAATTTGATCCGATATCCATCGGACCGCCCCCGATTCCTTTCCTATATATAATGGAGTGTGTCAATTTATGCATTGTCTTTAAGCAACAAGGCATCTTATGGTGGAAATTAGATTAGAACAGGCGCGCGAGAGATAGATGCCATCCACACACATAGCAATCACGCAAGAACATCACATGGAAAAATTAAGGTTATTAGCATCGGAGGATTTTAGTTATGAATGGTTGCATTGAGATAAAGATGGCATACGTAACATATATTCATATTCTTTATCTCATCGTTTCAAAAGAATGTACATATATTAATTCAGTACTTGTCACATCTTCTTTTCAACTTTGCCCCATATTCTTTATCTCATCCTTTCAAAAGAAAGTACATATATTAGTGATTTTGTACTTCTCTAAACAATTAGTAAAAAAATTCTAAAAATTCTAAAATTTGTTATCCAAGAAACATTTTAGTATGAAGATCATGTTGAACAGTTTGGATTGATTATTTCGACTTGGAAAGTAGAGATAATGATGTTGGGGCATGATGGGGCACAAAACTAATGGGGAATTTTTACCCTTAATCAATTAAAATGCAATTTTGAACGATTCTGAATGATAAATACTATGGTGCATGAGAACGTCAACAAGAAAAAAATATTTCTACTCTTTCAGTTACTAAAGAAAGAAAAGTATTTTGCTCATAGTTAATAAAACCAAACAAACTGAACATTTATGTTTCGTTCATCCTTTGTTGTTTTCTTGAAATGGAATTTTCCTTTTACTGGAAGCAAAAATGCAAAATGTTACATTGAACGTTTTTCGGTATAATAATCACTATGTTCTTTAGTAATTTAGCGCATTATACATTAAAGACGAAGATAATGCTGGGCAAATTTTGAAACAAAGCTATGACAAGTAATGCTTAATATTAGTAATTTTGTTTAGTGTATGTTATAACTTATATGCTAACAAAAATACTCAACTGCTATGAATTTACTATCCGCAATTAACACCTTCACCTAAACATGTATTCACAAGACTTAATTTCCAACAAAAAATACTATTGAATGCAACAGTACCTAATAATCAATTAACTTCAAGCACTGCCGGAAAAATCTCTCTAGAAAGCTTGCATGAACAACACAGTTAGGAGTTGATAGCGACCTAAAACTATAAACACACTAAGCTAAGCAAAAAGTTGATAGCGACCTCTCACGTTCCCCCTCTTCCCCTTTTCCTATAAGAAGGCTTTCCTCGTCCAGTGTCCATTAGTTAATTAAAGCCATTCTGATAGTGGATACAGTTAGGAGTTTCATTTTATTTCCTAGTTTTTACAACGTGTCATCAGATCCTTTGGTTTTCTCAAATATAATAAGCGATGTATTGGACCCCTTTAGTCCAACGATGTCCATTCGAGTGTTCTATAACAATAGGCTCACAATTGCTGGGTGTGACCTACGACCATCTGCAGTTGTGAACCGACCGAAAATTGAGATTGGTGGTGGCAGCGTCACAGATTTCTACACACTTGTGAGTAGAAATTTCACACTCTTAATGTTAAAAACACAATGTAAATGTCGGGTTGGATGCAAAGCTTATTGTGCCATACCAATTTTGCTCTCCTGAGAGTGCACTGCGTTGTTAATTTCTTTCTCTTTTGTAACTTTGAAAGGTACTGGTGGATGCAGATGCACCGAGCCCAACTGACCCAAATCAAAGGAGTACCTTACATTGGTGAGCACAAAATAATTAATCTCATTTTTTCTTTTTGTGGGTGAGTTTTACTGATCATTTATGTAGCAAACATGATTAATTCGCATCATGTATATACTTCCATAGAGATTGGTGATTTTCGTTATACAGCAAATGGTTAAGATATAATGTGACCATAGATGATGTTTGACATATATACCTGGATTTCTAGCTTTATTCTGTGCATATAAACACATTAAGGAGAGAGATTATATGTGCATAATTATACTTCATGAACTTCCATCTGCTTTAATTCTCTCCTTTTTCTTCTAATAGGATGGTCACCGACATTCCTGGAAGTTCAGATGTATCCTTGGGTATGTAAATATTTAATTCTCTCCTTTTCTTTATTAGTTGAAAATTTTCTTTTATATCTTCAGTAACACGAACAATGTATTCAAATATTTTCAGAAACATTAACACTCCTAATCAATATATAATAAATTTGAAAATCAGCAAATCAAGAAGTAGTGAATAAAGGTAAAAATAGATCAAAAGATACAATGTGTAGTCATGAAGTTCTCAATTATGTCTTTCATTAACTTCTCAATTATAGTCATGAACAATATTTACCGTTTCCCACTAAAAAATACATTGCCAGTTTGCTGCTAAAAAAAACTAGCATTTGGTGATTTACTATAACGATAAAACTTAAACTAACATTGTATTGCCCAATGCCCATATGACATCCTGTCTCAAAAGGATATAGTGACAGTTACTGGTACAACTTTGTGCATATTTTCACTTACAAGGATGTAATTGGTGCAGGACAAGAGGTGGTAATCTATGAGAAGCCACAGCCGACAGCCGGGATCCACCGCATGGTTTTCGTGCTATATCGACAGACTAATTGGGAAACAGTATTACCACCTGATGTGCGCCACAACTTCAATTGCAGGAGTTTTGCACGCCAGTACCACCTGGAGATCATGGCCGCAATGTACTTCAACTGCCAGAGGGAATCTGGCTCGGGTGGCAGGCGATTCAGGCCCGGCAACTAGATGCATTTCTATAACTCCACAAATACATTTTATGTATATATGTGATTGCACTAGAAAGAATAAATTGAAGGCAGGTGCCTGCTTGATTATTTGCCAGTATTATGGAAGATGGAGTAAAATAATTTGAGGTGGATGAGAACTGTTTACTGTTTGCATCCCCTCCATTCAGTGTTCGCCACGTGGAGCTCACTTAGCATAACATGCTTGACAACTAGTTCGCTGGATAACATAAATAGATGGTGACATGGAGAGAACCATTATTATTGTAATAAAGGACTAGAGAAAGATGCAGCATGACAAAAGATAGAAATATCTCACTCATGCTTATCAATGTCATATGATACGTATATGAGTTTGAAAAAATATTAATAATTAAAGTTTGGAAATAAAGTTTGTACTTGTACTTTTTTTTCCCCTCTCATGATCTTTTATTATTATTGTTATGTTTTTTTTTTTTGAGGAACTTGGCTGGAGCTTGCAAGAAAAAATAACATTAATCAAAACAGCAGTTACTTATTAGAATCCTCTATCTAGAGGGCTTGACAAAAACATTCTAACTACATTCGTTTAAGCCCGTTGTCCTATGATAAACAGATAAACATCATCGGTTCAAACTAGCAGGAATTCCTCTATAGTCTCGCCTCTTGAATGATCAACTGCACCAGCACCTCCAACGGCAACAGCAAGCCTCTGAACGCCTTATTATTGAGTTGCTTCCACAGGTTCCATACTGTGCAAACGAATAGGGCTGCCCACGTCTTCTTATCAATCGCACCCCATGTTTTATTAATCACTTTCCAGGAAGTAATCCAAACTGCCTGCACCGTGAGGTCAGGCGTCATCAATGTATGACCCAAAACCTGTGCGATTTATACCATACCTCAGTTGCAAACGGGCAGTGGAAGAGAAAATACAGTGCCGATTTAACCGGGCAGTTTTAACACATAATACATTTCTTGTCACAACCAAAACCCTGTCTTTCCATCACATAATACGCAAAGATTTTTTCTTTTAGAACCAGATACATGAAAATCTTTCCCGTTGGCGGTATCGAGTATTTCCACGTGTCGTGCAGTCCCTGCACACAAAAAAAAAATGTTGTGCAGTGCATTCCAGAGACACGTGGCGAATATTTGGAGGTACGGACTAAAATTCACCAACAAAGACATCTTAGAAATAAAGGGGTTGTCTTTTTTATTGTCGCATAATATAGCATAAATAGATTGTCATATTTAAAAAAATTGGATGTTTGTTATGTACCTCAAAATCTCATGGTTGGTTGACTCTTTTTTCAGAAGTGATAATAGAATTTACACAATGACTTTACCTTCGTGATAATGTATGCTTCATATCGAATAATTGAAATGCCTCTTTGTGTCAGCATCAATGTATCAAGTGTATAATCTTTGTGCCAGCATGAAGTGACCGAGAGAAGAGAAGATAGGGATTTGTTGCAGGGTTGGATCTGTTCCTTTGTATGTAACGGTATGTGTTTCTTCTGTCTGTCATTTGGCGTTTGACTAACTGATTTCTTTCCCATTTGATCCACCTTTCTCCATTTAATATTTTAGCTCAATCTTATTAAATTCTGATTCTTGTTGAATATTGTAGAGTTATTATCAGGGATGATTTTAGTGGCGATTCGAAATTTTCGCACAATCCGGATATTATTATTTCAACTTTATTTATTTTATTTTGATTACTTCTTTAACTATCCCAATTCGTAAAAATTTACTCCCACAATCTTAAGCATAATGATATTTTACCAGAACTTTTATTTTTGTTTTGATTTAATATGTAACATTCTTAAGTGTGTTCTTAATTTGGATGGTAATTTATATTGTTATTTTTATGAGATTAAATTTTGTAATATTTTAAGTCACAATTTGAGTAGAAAAATTTCATGGTGGATCAAATTTTGATTTAGTTTATACAGATAATTACCGTTCTTTTTCATCTGATTAATTATTAAAAAGAAAAATAAAAGACTATGTGTTTTGGATAGCATATAATTATAGTATATCAGAAAATTCCGAATTTAATGTTTTAATATTCAATTACTTTACAAACCGTAGGTTTGAATTTGAATTGTCTATGACCGGTTTATATGAAGCATTAATTTGTTGAAATTAATGTGCACATATAGAGTATCAATTCATTTCGACCAATTGTTATGAAGCAGCACTGCACACATTCATTGTGCATTTCCGGTGGACATCAGACTAAATACAGTTCAAATTTATGTCGGAACCATCGAATCAGTATTAACATTTGTACATATCTGATTCGCACAAATTTTACAGTTGCATGCACGAATGTTAAAGTCGATTGGACGGCTCCTACCAGGTTTTGGACCAAATTTGATCCGATATCCATCGGAACGCCCCCGATTCCTTTCCTATATATAGTGGAGTGTGTCAATTTATGCATTTCCTTTAAGCATCAAGGCATCTTATGGTGGAAATTAGATGAGAACAGGCGCGCGAGAGATAGATGCCATCCACACGCATAGCAATCACGCAAGAACATCACATGGAAAAATTAAGGTTATTAACATTGGAGGATTTGGATTTTAGTTATGAATGGTAGCATTGACATAAAGATGGCATACGTAACAGTATATTCATATTCTTTATCTCATCGTTTCAAAAGAATGTACATATATTAATTCCTGTACTTGTCACGTCATCTTTTTAACTTTGCCCCATATTATTTATCTCATCGTTTCAAAAGAAAGTACATATATTAGTGATTTTGTACTTCTCTTAACAATTAGTAAAACAATTCTAAAAATTCTAAAATTTGTTATCCAAGAACATTTTAGTATGAAGATCATGTTGAACAGTTCGGATTGATTATTTCGACTTTGAAAGTAGAGATAATGATGTTGGGGCATGATGGGGCACAAAACCAATGGGGAATTTTAACCCTTAATCAATAAAAATGCAATTTTGAACGATTCTGAATGTAAATACTATGGTGCATGAGAACGTCGACAAGAAAAAATATTTCTACGCTTTCAGTTACTAAAGAAAGAAAAGTATTTTGCTCATAGTTAATAAAACCAAACGACAGAACATTTATGTTTCATTCATCCTTTGTTGTTTTCTTGATATGGAATTTTCCTTTTAAAGAAGCAAAAATGCAAAATGTTACATTGAACGTTTTTCGGTATAATAATCACTATGTTCTTTAGTAAATTAGCGCACTATACATTAAAGACGAAGATAATGTTGGTCTAATTTTGAAACAAAGCTATGACAAGTAATGCTTAATATTAGTAATTTAGCTTAGTGTATGTTATAACTTATATGGATACGAGAAGAATTTTGAGAGGAAAAAACATGGCGACTCCAAAGGCGATTCCAAAGGCGACTCCAAAGGCGATCACATCGGCGATTCCAACAACTACTCCGGCTATCCATCCAGTGGTTCCGAAGACGACACTAACAGCAGCTTCACAAGGATTTTTCAAGAAGGACCCAACATTGCTGCCACACTACACATCGCATGGACAGCTAACTAAGTTCGACTCGACACAAGAAGGCGCAACAGCTAACGACAAACCGGAGATAGACGACAACAAAGATGATCTCCCGTACAAAGATACTACTGAAGCTTCCCACTTTCTGCACAGTGCTAAGCCACCTCAGCAAGTACATCCAGGCTACGGAGGTGATAGCATGCCCCAGACGGTTCTGACACAGCAGATTCCGACTACAAACAACGACCTGATACTTATAGGCGCCTATCCGGTCCTTCGCATTCTTTCTAAAGACAATAATGGAATAGTTACGACGATAGCATAGCTGTTCCATCAGCACAATGATTCTATGGAAGACCACCCAAACGTTTGCGATTCTCGAGCGCAGGGAAGGGGAATTGTTCATGACC
The DNA here is from genome assembly GCA_025461045.1 of Carex parvula. Lineage (NCBI taxonomy): Eukaryota > Viridiplantae > Streptophyta > Magnoliopsida > Poales > Cyperaceae > Carex > Carex parvula. The sequence goes on along the minus strand of JAJGRW010001772.1, from coordinate 125,634 downwards.
AGAGTCAATCTTCAAACCTTGAAACCACAAATAATGATGACGACGCTTCGGGCTGGACTGTGGTTACTCGAAAAAAGAAGAGAGTTCACACTAAATCCACAAGGCAATGGAAAAACCAAGAGTCGCCATTAAGTATACATGCAAGGAAATTACGGCAACAACATAAATGTTTCAAGTGCCTACTGAAGGGACATGTACAGGCGGTTTGTGCCAACCAGAGGAGATGCTTACATTGCAACACACCAGGTCACATCATCAAAAACTGTCAGGCATTCATGACAGGAAGACCAAGGGATACCAAACGTCCCAACCCCTCCTATAAATTCAATCCAAATCCACCACCCAAGGCTCATACTCTCACCACAAACAATACCGCCCACCCTTCTCAGCATAACAGCAATCATCCAGCAGCAAACAAGCAAACGCCAACTCCACCTGTGCCGGACACCACCAACATGAATCTGATTGACCCTTATGCCGCTCCTAGAGAATGGCAAACCATGCCGCTCACATGCCCTGCTGACCTATGGGAAAGAAGGCCTAACTCTCTCAATGTCTATCTAGCTCCTCGTGAGGGGCTGGCACCAGCAAATCGCTTCTTGGATTGCGCAGCTTTCGTATTTGCAGGTCCAGGCAGGGTTGATCCGAAACTTAAACGAAGGATAGTGGTTTATATGGCGAGGAACTTTCGTAGGGACCCCAGAGATTTCCCTGTCTATACCATTCATGAGGATTTTGGTGATGTACTCCTGTTATTTCCTGATGCAGATACGGCGGAAAGCGCTATCACTCAAGGCACCTTTTACGTAGGCCACAACATCACCATTAACCTTCATCCCTACTCACCGGCGCTACAAATGGCCTTCAATCCTTTGGGAGGAAGGGTCCGAATAAAGGTTTACGGTCTCCCCCTGCAACACTGGAATCGAGCAAACCTGACAACGCTGGTAGCGGGTTTCGGATACCCGTTAAGGTTCGCGCCATATATCACAAATGGCAACTATGATTACTTAACCATGCTAGTGGCCATCAAGGATGCAGCACACGTTCCGTTCAACTTGGACCTTTCTGTCAATCCATACCAGACGGATGTTAGGGTGGACATTGACGGCTGGATACATCATGAATTTCCCCCGCCACCAAATCAAGGAGGTGATCATTCAAGTGGACAATGTAGAGGTCAGAGGTGGGGCAACAATGGTAGTGGACCCTATAATCAGGACAGATCATCTCCGGTGGGAAACAGAGGCTGGGGAAATGGCCATCCTAGGGGCTATGGAGATGGAAGGGACACATCCAGTGCAGGTTGCAACTGGACAAGACCGATGAATGAGTGGGTTGATGAACTTCAAGAAAAATTAACTGCCGCGGGTATACTATCTAAAGGGGCGCTTGGGGATCTCTGCAATACAGATCTTCCAATTCTTAATACTACTTTGGGAATGAAGACAAATCCAGCGCAGACGATTATCACCCAGAACAACGCAACAACACTGGCCAGTTCGGGTATACACACATTAATTAATATGGTGATCTCAGGTTCCGATACTGAGTCAACCTGGAAGATTGGATTCAACGGTTCACAGCCTCCAGTTGTAATAATGACAGAGGGACCACCCAAAACAAATTCAAAATAACGGCTAGTGGAAATTCTGGAGGAGGAAGAAAATGTAATTGGGCTGGAAAAGGAACTTAAATCTGGGGTTGAAGGAGATGGGCCTTTAACAATGGGGCCTGCAATCGATGTGCAGTCCAGCCTATTGGACAACCGGGCCTTTAACAATGATGGTTCGGCCGAAACAGAATACGAGGATCCGGCCCATCCACCGGGCTATCCTCTCTGTCTATACAGGTCGGCTGACATGATTGAGACACAGATAGAAGAGCGGGTGATTATTAATGTGGAACAGGGGCAGGCAAGGACGGCTAAACCAACTCCACCAAGTCTTAAGGTGCGTCGCAGCCCGCGGCTACAGAAGAAATACGCAACAGGAAGGATCCGGTATGGTTCTGGCAAAAAGAAGATGGGCAAGAAAGGGGGCAAGGCATCTCTGGTACAGGAGGAATACTTACAGAGTTTGAATCCTCTCAGCTTTGAGCAAGCGGAAATGGTAGTCAAGATGGCGGGCATTACATTCAATGGGAAGATGGAAGAGGAGGTCGCCCGGGTGGTGATGGGCTAATTTAAATGCCCAACCTTAAGCTGTCTGCTTTAGAAGCTGTGTTTAATTATGATAAGTATTTTACTAAAATTTGTTTTAAGTTTAGTAGTTAAATCCTTTGCTACCAAGATGTGTGGAGCAAAGAGTAGTTGGGCAAATCGGAGTCTAGGAGGGAGTTGGAGTATTATGTTTAAGAGTTGTTTTGGGATGGATGTAAGTGGCAAAGATGGATAGTCAGTGGGCACTGCCTATGTATCGGTCTTTTATTAGTAAGGAGAAGTTATGTTATTGTTATGGATAGAGTATCAAAAATTAAAATCTTGTCTTGGAATGTGAGGGGTCTAAACGAGAAGACCAAAAGATTGGCTGTTAGACAGACGGTTCTTTTAGAAAAACGGGACATTTTGAGTTTTCAAGAAACAAAGCTGAGAGAAGTAAATGTGATGTTGCTTAAAGAGAGTTGTGGGAGGCGATTTAAGGAATGCATATACTTGGGCGCAAGAGGAACAAAGGGGGGCATCCTTGTGGCATGGAATCAGAATAAATCCCAGAAGATGGACGAGTATATTGGGACTTATACGGTTTCTTTAATACTGAAACAAAACGGAGTAGATTTTCAATTGACTGCGGTATATGGACCAAATACACGCAGTGCCACAAGATAGTTTTTTCAAGAACTACAACACATCAGGCCAGAGGATGACATGCCTTGGCTTATATGTGGAGATTTTAATGTTACTCTACTCAGGGAAGACAGAAACAACCCAAACGATGGTAATTGGAGAGAATCAGCGAAATTTGCTAATCTCCTTATGGAATTAAACCTATTGAACCTACCTCTGACAAGAAAATCTTATACCTGGTCAAATACAAGAGAGATTCCCACAATGGCAAGACTGGATAGATTTTTGATATCAAACTCCTGGAGTCAGGCTTTTCCAAATTCTAAATAGGAGACTTTAGCCAACACTTCATCAGATCATACGCCCTTGCTATACACAGCAAATACAGCTTTCAAAAAGACATTATTCTTCAGGTTTGAGAACATATGGTTAGCTTCTTCACAGTTCAAGGATTTTGTCAGAAGCACCTGGACACAGATGACCTTGGCTGTCAATCCTACGGATCTCAACAACAAATTTAGCGTTTTGCAAAAGGGAATAAAGGAATGGACACAGAATCATATAGGAAACATAAAGCTGCAAATAAAACCTTGCAGAAGGTTCCTGGAATGGATTGGTCGTGTTCAAGAGGCAAGGAGTATTACCAAACTGGAAAAATGGGTTTTCTTGCAAATCAAGAGAAGATATGCAGAGTTAGCGGTTCTTGAAGAAGGTATTTGGAGACAGCGTGCCAAACTAGGATGGGAGTTACAAGGAGACAGAAACACGCAATATTTTCATTCGATGGCAACTTCACGTAAAAGGAGGAATGCAATAGATGCTGTTGAATACCGGGGAGAAATACATACTTCCCAAGCTAAAAAGGCCGAAGCTTTTAGGGATCTTTACATAAATCTGATGGGCACAGCATCACAACAGATACCAGAAGTCAATTGGACACAATTATATGAAGCCAATACAAATTTGCACAACCTAATAGCCGATGTTACAGAGGTCGAGATATTACAGGTAATTAACGGGTGGCCGTCAAACAAAAGTCCCGGTCCGGATGGTTTCACTGGGGAGTTTTACAAAGAGTTCAAGGATGTCTTAGTACCTGACATATACTTGGTCATATCGGGAGCTTTAAACAACGGACTGCAAATGGAGAAACTTAACACTTCTTACATTGTTCTCTTACCCAAAAAAGAGGATGCCATAAAACCACAAGACTACAGACCGATAAGTCTTCTACACGGGATACAAAGGATCATTTCAAAAGTCTTAGCAAATAGACTTCAGCCTTATATCCCTCTCATCGTAAGAGATAGTCAGACGGGTTTTACTAAGGGGCGACAAATAACGGAGGGGTTCTTATATGCACACAACAGATTCTTTACATAGCAAATGAAAACAAGGTTCCTTTGGCTCTCTTTAAGGCTGATATCCACAAAGCCTTCGATATTGTCAGCTGGAACTTTTTAATTAAGGTAATGCTGAGTTTGGGGTTCCCAGACAAATGGATAACCTGGATCTCCAACTGTGTATTATGTGGGTCATCGCAAATAATCATCAATGGGTTGTTGGGTAAAAAAATCTTTTTGAGAAGAGGAGTACGTCAGGGGATCCTTTATCCCTTTTGTTATTCATCCTTGCTATGGATTTCATTCCGAGGTGGTTAGACAAACTGAAGTCTGATGGCACATGGCAATTGCCGTTTCATGATATGCGACCATGCCTGCTTTACGCAGATGACTCGTTGTTTTTTGTCAAGCCAGAGGAACGGCAAATTCAAGCACTTAAAATCGTGTTGAAAATCTTCCACCTGTTATCTGGTCTATCAGTCAATATGGAAAAATCGGAGATACTATTTTCAGTACAAGGGGAACATAATTATCAGGATCTGGTACACATGCTAGGCTGCAAGAAAGGCTCATTTCCTTTTATGTATCTGGGGTTACCTTTATCAGACAGAAGACTACCGAAAGCAGCATACCTTCCCTTAATCCAGAAGATCAATAATAGATTGCAAGGGTGGGCCGCAACGCAATTATCAATCGCTGGCAGATTGGTTCTCATCAACGCAGTCCTTTCATCTATACCAACCTATTTTATGTCGGTATTTAGGTTACCGGTATGGGTCATAAAGGAAATTGACAGGACTAGGAGAAGATTTCTTTGGAAGAAGAACGGCCCAGACAGGAGAGGTATAATACTGGCAAACTGGGAGCTTGTATGTAAACCAAAGAAAATGGGGGCCCTGGGAGTAATCGATCTACGGGTGTTCAATGATGCTCTGCTGGCCAAATGGTATTGGTACTGGTGTAGGCCTGAAATGAGGCTTTGGAAATCTGCCATTGCAATATCACATAATGGAAGATTATGTGACACGCCGACATGTCGATTTTTTAATCAAGCTTTCAAGAATACAAAAGCTTTGATTCACACAAACATGAAATGGGACGTGGGCAATGGGGCTCACATTAAATTTTGGCATCATAATTGGGGATATGGTTTGCTAAAGGATGAATTCCAATTATTATATTGGGAGGCAACGGATCCAGATATCTCATTACAAGAAGTACTCAACTTGCCAGACATTACACTTCTATTCAATTTGATTGGATCTTTGCAATTCATTGAACAACTAGAGATGTTGTCTAATATACTGATACACAGACCGGTAATAGTTGCTGAACAAGACACGGTACATTGGCAATTAAGTAATAACGGTCAATTCACTGTACAGTCAGTATATCAGCGTATGAAAGAAGGACCAATATTCAGGGTCATGATTCACAAGGTGTGGAAGATGAAGGTCCCTCCGAGAATAAAAGTCTTTGCATGGCTAACTTACTATGGGAAGATACTAACGGTGGACAATCTCAAAAAAAGGGGTTGGAGCATGCCAAGTATTTGCGTGATGTGTAGAAGGGCAGGAGAGACCATAGCACATCTTTTTTCTGAATGCGAGTATGTGTTAACACTGTATAACAAGATGAACCATACACTTGCACTACCAGCATGGAATTGGAGGTTCTTATTAAAGAGACAGGCGGCACAGATGTGGGTGGTGCACAAAAAGGGAGAACTACGATCAAGAGAAGCTTTGTTACTGGCCATGTTCATATGCTGGCGAGAGAGATGTTCACGGATCTTTACAGATAAAAACAAGACGATGGAAGAATTAATCAACGAAGTGAAAGAACAATGGGCGTATTTGCATTAACAAAGAAGAAAGTGGGTACTATTGACAGGAGGTGCGATTTCCTCAATTGGAAAGGAACTTTAAGAAGGTTTATGGTTTATTTTAAGGACTTCAATGCAATTTCTCTATGTTTTATTTACTTTCTTTTCGTTCGTTTCATTTAATTGCTCAACTGTTTTGGGCTTTTTGTTTTTCATTTCCACTATTACATCACTTATGTAATGGAACATATAATGAATGAAATACGGGCTAGACCCATATTTTTCTTCAAAAAAAAACTTATATGCTATCAAAAATACTCAACTGCTACGAGTTTACTATCCGCAATTAACACCTTCACCTAAACATGTATTCAAAAGACTAAATTTCCAACAAAAAATACTATTGAATGCAACAGTACCTAATAATCAACTAACTTCAAGCACTGCCAGACAAATCTCTCTAGAAAGCTTGCATGAAGAACACAGTTAGGAGTTGATAGCGACCTAAAACTATAAACACACTAAGCTAAGCTAAAAGTTGATAGCGACCTCTCTCGTTCCCCCTCTTCCCCTCTTCCTATAAGAAGGCTTTCCTCGTCCATTGTCCATTAGTTAATTAAAGCCATTCTGATAGTGGATACAGTTAGTAGTTTCATTTTACTTCCTAGTTTTTACAACATGTCATCAGATCCTTTGGTTTTCTCAAATATAATAAGCGATGTATTGGACCCCTTTAGTCCAACGATGTCCATTCGAGTGTTCTATAACAATAGGCTCACAATTACTGGGTGTGACCTACGGCTATCTGCAGTTGTGAACCGACCGAAAATTGAGATTGGTGGTGGCAGCCTCACAGATTTCTACACACTTGTGAGTAGAAATCTCACACTCTTGATGTTAAAAACACAATGTGAATGTTGGGTTGGATGCAAAGCTTATTGTGCCATACCAATTTTGCTCTCCTGAGAGTGCACTGCGTTGTTAATTTCTTTCTCTTTTGTAACTTTGAAAGGTACTGGTGGATCCGGATGCACCAAGCCCAACTGACCCAAATCAAAGGAGTACCTTACATTGGTGAGCACAAAATAAATAATCTCATTTCTTCTTTTTGTGGGTTAGTTTTACTGATCACTTATGCAGCAAACATGATTAATTTGCATCATGTATATACTTTCACAGAGATTGGTGATTTTCGTTATACAGCAAATGGTTAAGATATAATGTGACCATAGATGATGTTTGACATATATACCTGAATTTCTTTAGCTTTATTATGTGCATATAAACACATTAAGGAGAGAGATTATATGTGCATAATTATACTTCACGAACTTCCATCTGCTTCAATTCTCTCCTTTTCTTTTCTTCTAATAGGATGGTCACCGACATTCCTGGAAGTTCAGATGTATCACTGGGTATTTAAATATTTAATTCTCTCCTTTTCTTTATTAGTTGAAAATTTGCTTTTATATCTTCAGTAACATGAACAATGTATTCAAATACTTTCAGAAACATTAACACTCCTACTCAATATATAATAAATTTGAAAATCAGCAAATCATGAAGTAGCAGAACCATGAGTAAAGGTAAAAATAGATCAAAAGCTACAATGTGTAGTATATTTTCCCATCAATTAAGATTCCCTACTCAGGCATGAAAAATCTCAATCATGTCTTTCATTAACTTCTCAATTATAGTCATGAAGTTTAAAATAGAAGCTCAAGCAGCACAATATTTACCGTTTCCCACTAAAAAATACATTGCCAGTTTGCAACTAAAAAAAGCTAGCATTTGGTGATTTACTATAGCGATAAAACTTAACTAACATTGTATTGACCAATGCCCATATGACATCCTGTCTCAAAAGGATATAGTGACAGTTACTGGTACAACTTTGTGCGTATTTTCACTTACAAGGATGTAATTGGTGCAGGACAAGAGGTGGTAATCTATGAGAAGCCACAGCCGACAACCGGGATCCACCGCATGGTTTTCGTGCTATATCGACAGACTGGTCGGGAAACAGTATTGCCACCTGATTTGCGCCACAACTTCAACTGCAGGAGTTTTGCACACCAGTACCACCTGGAGATCATGGCCGCAATGTACTTCAACTGCCAGAGGGAATCTGGCTCGGGTGGCAGGCGATTCAGGCCCAACAACTAGATGCATTTCTATAACTCCACAAGTACATTTTATGTATATATGTGATTGCACTAGAAAGAATAAATTGGAGGCAGGTGCCGGCTTGATTATTTGCCAGTATTATTGAAGATGGAGTAAAATAATTTGAGGTGGATGAGAACTGTTTACTGTTTGCATCCCCTCCATCAGCGTTTGCCACGTGGAGCTCACTAATTAGCATAACGTGTTTGACAACTAGTTCGCTGGATAACATATATAGATGGTGACATGGAGAGAACCATTATTATTGTAATAAAGGACTAGAGAATGATGCAGCATGACAAAAGATAGAAATATCTCACTCATGCTTATTAATGTCATATGATACGTATATGAGTTTGAAAAAATATTATTAAATAAAGTTTGTACTTGTACACACTACATGGTAGTTCCCCTCTCATGCTCTTTTTATTATTATTATTATGTTTTTTTTTTTTTGAGGAACTTGGCTGGGGCTTGCAAGAAAAAATAACATTAATCAAAACAGCAGTTACTTATTAGAGTCCTCTATCTAGAGGGCTTCACAAAAACATTCTAACTACATTCATTTAAGCCCTTTGTCCTATGATAAACCGATAAACATCATGGTTCAAACTAGCAGGAATTCCTCTATAGTCTCGCCTCTTGAATGATCAACTGCACCAGCACCGATCCAACGGCAACAGCAAGTCTTCGAACGCCTTATTATTGCGTTGCTTCCACAGGTTCCAAACTGTGCAAACGAATAGGGCTGCCCACATCTTCTTATCAATCGCACCCCATCTTTTAATCACTTTCCAGGAAGTAATCCAAACTGCCTGCACCGTGAGGTCAGGCGTCATCAATGTATGACCCAAAACCTGTGCGATTTATACCATACCTCAGTTGCAAACGGGCAGTGGAAGAGAAAATACAGTGCCGATTTAACCAGGCAGTTTAAACACATAATACATTTCTTGTCACAACCGAAACCCCGTCTTTCCATCACATCATACGCAAAGATTTTTTCTTTTAGAACCAGATACATGAAAATCTTTACCGTTGGTGGTATCGAGTATTTCCACGTGTCGTGCAGTCTCTGCACACAAAAAAAAAATGTTGTGCAGTGCATTCCTGAGACACTTGGCGAATATTTGGAGGTAAGGACTAAAATTCCCCAAGAAAGTCATCTTAGATATAAAGGGGTTGTCTTTTTTATTGTCGCATAATATATTATAAATGGATTGTCATATTTGAAAAGATTGGATGTTTGTTATGTACCTCAAAATCTCATGGTTGGTCGACTCTTTTTTCAAAAGTGATGTCACAGATTTTAATTTTAATTTTTTTATTGCTACGGATAAAAAATCGACAGAAATTTTTCGAATGTAGTCATGAATCGACAGAATTATGAAGCAGCACTGCACACATTCTTTGTGCATTTCCGGTGGACATCAGACTAAATACAGTTCAAATTTATGTCGGAACCGTCGAATCCGTATTAAGATTCGTACACATCTTATTCACACAAATTTTACAGTTGCATGCACTAATGTTAAATTCGATTGGACGGCTCCTACTAGGTTTTGGACCAAATTTGATCCGATATCCATCTGACAGCCCCGATTCCTTTCCTATAATGGAGTGTGTCAATTTATGCATTGCCTTTAAGCATCAAGGCATCTTATGGTGGAAATTAGATTAGAACAGGCGCGCGAGAGATAGATGCCATCCACACGCATAGCAATCAACATCACATGGAAAAATTAAGGTTATTAGCATTGGAGGATTTTAGTTATGAATGGTTGCATTGACATAAAGTTGGCATACGTAACAGTATATTCATATTCTTTATCTCATCGTTTCAAAAGAATGTACATATATTAATTCCAGTACTTGTCACATCTTCTTTTCAACTTTGCCCCATATTCTTTATCTCATCGTTTCAAAAGAAAGTACATATATTAGTGATTTTGTACCTCTTTAAAGTTTGTTATCCAAGCACATTTTAGTGTGAAGATTATGTTGAACAGTTCGGATTTATTATTTCGACTTCGAAAGTAGAGATAATAATGTTGGGGCATGATGGGGCACAAAACAAATGAGGCATTTTAACCATAGAAGGCAAAATCAGCCGTTCCGGAGCGGAATCGGCCGTTCCGGATCGGGATCGGACGGTACCGATCCGATTTTAGGCCGATTTACGCGGTTATTGAAGATTTCGTCAAATTTCTGCCGTTCCGGTCTCATTTCAGACCAATTTCGTCCGTTTCGGACCGAAATGGACTAATACCACCGAAACGGCCGAAACTCTAATTAACCAAACTCAAAAAAAAAAATTTGCGGTCTCTGTGATTCGAACTTGCGCCCTTCAGCATTGCAACCAAACACAACTCCCCCACACCACACAGTCTTTTTTGGTTAAAATTATAACTCATTTCTATATATCCATTTCTATATGTCCATTTCAACTCATTTCTATATATCAATTTAAACTCATTTCTATATATCCATTTCAACTCATTTCTATATATCCATTTAGTTGTACTGCTTGTATTATATTGTATTAGTAGATTATTTGATTGTAATAATTTTTCTAAATTTTTTTATCAATTTTTTTCTATTTTTTTAGTGTAAAACAAGCTTTTGCCAAAAATGTCCGATTTTCCGATCCGATTCGGCCGATCCCAACCTATTTTTCCGATCCGGATCGGGATTGCTCAGTGCCGATCCCGATTCCGATACCGATTTTTCCTTCTATGATTTTAACCCTTAATCAATTAAAATGCAATTTGAACGATTCTGAATGATAAATACTATGGTGCATGAGAACGACAAGAAAAAAATATTTCTACTCTTTAGAGAATTAAACTTTTGATCTAACATAACTTTTGTATCTAATATACATCAGCACACACATTGTCCCACAAAAGTAGGGGTATGGCTAAGCAGTTTTGCACTTGCACACCAAATTCAGATACACGTACAACAACTAAAACTATTAATAGCTATTCGATTTCATCTTCATGTTTTCTTCCATCTCTCATCTCAGAGATAATTTTCTTCATTTCATCTGGATTCTTATGATTGCTTACTGCATTTAGAAGTATGTCAAAGGTGACATCATTAGGCTTAAGGCCTTGCTTCATCATCGTCTCGGCCAGATGTAGAGCCTCACGGATTCTATCATTTTTACAATAACCGTTGATTAAGATACTGTAATTGTGTTGGTCTGGCTTAATGCCTTTTAAAGCCAACCTTTCTAATACTTCTGCGGCTTCATTGAGATGGCCCTCTAGCACATAACCCCTCTTTCCTCCATAAAACTGACCAGCTTCTCTGCTTCACAAGTTAATCTTTGCTTGCACAAGGAATCTATTAATGCACCAAAAGTCACTGCATTTGGCGAAACGCCTTGATTTACCATATCGCGGAATACCCCAATGGCATGGCTCCAGTCACCGACAGCTGAAATCCCGTGGATAATAGAAATGTATGTGACAACATCTGGCATCACCCCTCTATCGATCATCTCCTGAAGAAGTTCCGAAGCACGCAAGGACCCCTTTTTGCAACAACCATCTATTATACTATAAGTGAACTCATTAGCTTGAAGCCCACAGCCAACTAATTTGTGATGTATTTCAAAAGCCTTGTTGATATCACCAAGCCCACAAAATCCAAGAATGAGACCATTGTAGGTATAGATATCCGGAACCCCTTTCACAACCATTTCATCAAACATCCTGAGAGCACTATGCATGTTACCCTGGCTGCACAGACCATGAATAAGAATGTTGTAGGTGATCACATTTGGAACAATACCTTTAGCAACCATTTCATCAAACATCCTCAAACCACTATCAGTGTCACCCTGGCTGCAAAGACCATGAATAAGACTGCTGTAGGTATGCAAATTGGGAACAAGTCCACAAGCAGGAACACATCCCATTAGAGGCATTTTAGCAAACACCTTACCAGCAAGCCCAATCTGTTTCAATGCACAGAGTCCCTTGATCAGGGAGCCGAACATGATGGTATCAACACCACATCCTTCTCTCAATGACTGACCAAGCACACAGAATGCAAGATCCGGTCGACCCATGCGACGGCAGCAATCCATTACAAGGCTGAAGGTGTGGATGGTGGGAGGGACGCCTCTATCTCTGGTACGCTTCAAGCTATTAAAGAGGTGGACGACGATTGAGTAGTGGCTGGAGTGCTTTGTTTTAGCAAGAAAGCTGTTAATGGCAAAAATGGATGGCGGGTGATTTTGTGGAAAGAGGAGGCGATTGAAGAGAGACACGGCCTCGGGCAGCTGAAGGCTCTCTTCAGATTGAATTCTGTGTTGTACCAATTTCTCCAGGTGAGAAGCAAAAGGTTTGGCTGCCTTGGCCATTATAATTAATAGGGACTTCTTCACAGGAGTGGAGATGAGATATTGTCGCTGTAGGGTATAAGCCTATAAGCCAAGCCCAACAAAAAAAGAGTCAAGAGGTTGGAGGATTGGGGTATTTATCGGATCTTAAATCCGAAAATATCCAACCGCATCGGTCACTGAGATTGATTAATTTTTTTCTTGCGTTAATATGAAGAGTTAGATTGATATTCAGATTCTTGATGTTCAGTTAATATTAGAATGAAATTAACAATGAATAAAGTCGTACATTGTATTGTTACTTGAATATATAATTCAAATTGTTGATTCAAGCAATATCGCTTAAGTGTTGAGAATTTTCACTTTTATCTTTAAATAATTGAATTTATTTGTCAATTTAAAAATATTTTTTCAATAAGTTTAGAATAATTTTATTTCTACAATTTTAATTTTAACATGACAATAAATATTAATTTTAAAATTAACAAAAAGAGCAATCTTTTGTAATTACAAGAATGGAGATTTTCACTTGTAAAGTAATTATAATATCTCTATTCTTATATTAAGTATGTAGATGTTCTGATCTGCCAACGGCATTGATTAAAAAATTAAATTTCGGATTGAATATCAACCCTCCAATCAAATATTCTGATTATATGCATTTTTTTAATTTTTTTAAAGTGTAAAAGTATAAATTTGTTTAGACACATATTCGCCACACGTATTCTCCACATACAAATTATATATCTTTCTGATTGGTCCTGATTTCGTTCTTTTATTTAAATGTCATTTAAGGAAATTTATGAATTGATTGATAATTGATTAGTCATCTCTTCATTTCTTTATATTTTTAATATCATTTAAGGAATGTTATTTTTCATTTAATATGTCATTTTATTGTTTGAGAATTTTTTTATGAAAATATGTCAAAAAAAATCAAAAAAATATGTGTCATTTAAAATGTTATTTAATATGTCATTTGAGAAATGTTACTTATGTGTAGATGTCATTTAATATATTATTTAAGAAATGTTATTTGTCATTTAGTCTAAATTTTTTATGAAAATATGTCATTTTGTACGAGACTTTTTTTGTTCTCTTCTAATGTCGCGGTTGCAACTCACGGGCACAATTCTAGTCTTATTTGACACATTATGGACAAATTACTAATTTTGTAAGTGCTTCATATTTCTCTCTAATTGGAATTGCAAGTTATATATAAGCATTTATAATTTTTTTTTGCATGTGGATTGTACCGGTGGTCTATTGTCTATTGATTTATTACTATTTGAAATCGATTAAAAAAATCTTTGTTTTTGAAAAGAATGAAAATCAATATTTTAGAAATGTAGACTTGACAACAATAATTTATAATTTACAATTAATAAAACTGAAAAAATGGTACGGATATAATACTTTTGATATCATTATGATACCATAATTTTATTGACCAGTCAACTATACTGAAGCATTTATTATTTACTTTGACTACTTTTTTTTCCTATTTATTTTTCTAATTGGTTGCTTTGTTATTTCAGCCAAACAGGATAATGGCACAGTTGGCTACAGAACTGAAATTTTCATACAAATACCAAACCACAATCATATTCTACTATTAACAAAAGAACGCAGCTCCAGTATTCATTAAATGGCCCCTATGTCGAAAGAACTACAAAGAGGACCAAAGAAAGTACAAAGAAAAAGATGTTTGCGGAGAACATTTGTATTATCAGCATCACTATAATTTAGATATATAACTACAATGAATTTATTTTCTGTTCATTGAATAATTAACGTCATTGCAGGTTATACTTTCAATAATAAAAAAACAAACAAATGTGAATTGACACATAACTAATTTAAGTTCAGAGAAAAAAAAATGAATTTTTAAATTGAAGCTGAGTTAATATGATTATTAGACAAATAATTCATAGTGTTTCTTGCAATCCAACAGTCATGTAAATCACACTTCTTAATGTGACTGCCATTTGTATTCACATGATTATTAATTTGTTCGATCCACAAATTTAGAAAGATTATGATTACAAATCTAAAATAAAATCAATTAACTATCACAAATTGCTAAAGTGGTATGAATGTATGATAAAAACCAACTTAATCATGTCAAAATGGGAGGAACTCAATGTTTACCTCCCACCTATGTCGAAAGAACCAAGGCAATCTCCAAATGCCTCCATAAATTAACCAATTACCAATCCACAAACCAAATGGCTTGCATAGAATTCAAGACCTGTACTCACCAAAACAAAAATAACAAGAGAAAAAAAAATCATATAAGAGAGCGAAACTTTTGAATTGATACTATTTTTTCTAATATATATCAGCACACCCATTGTACAATATGACTAAGCACTTCTGCACATGCACACCAAATTCACCACAATCAACACGCACAACAGTTAAAATTATTAATAGCTATTGGTTTTTATCTTCATGTTTTCTTCCATCTCTCATCTCAGAGATGAGTTTCTTCATTTCATCCGGACTCTCATGATTGCTTAATGCATTTAGAAGTATGTCAAAGGTGACATCATTAGGTTTAAGGCCTTGCTTCATCATCTTCTCGGCCAAATGTAGAGCTTCTCTGATTCTGTCATTTTTACAATAGCCGTTGATTAATATATTATAACTGTGTTGGTCCGGCTTAATGCCTTTTAAAGCCATCCTTTCGAATAATTCTGCTGCTTCATTAGGCCGGCCTTCTAACACATAACCCTGCAGCAGTGATGTGTAAGTGATTACATCTGGTTTCACCCCTATTTCCTCCATAAAACCAACCAGATTCTCTGCTTCACAAGTTAGTCCTTGCTTGCACAGGGAATCTATTAATGCATTGAAAGTCACTACATTAGGTGAAATGCCTTGATTTACCATATCACGAAATACCCCAATGGCACGGTTCCAGTCACCAACAGCTGAAATCCCGTGGATCATAGAACTGTACGTGACAACATTTGGCATCACCCCTCTATCGATCATCTCCTGAAGAAGCTCCGAAGCACGCAAGAAGGACCCCTTTTTGCAACAACCATCTATTAAGGTACTATATGTGAACTCATCTGCTTGAAGCCCACAGCCAACTAATTTGTCATATATTTCAAAAGCCTTGTTGATATCACCAAGTCCACAAAATCCAAGAATGATACCATTGTAGGTAGAGACACTAGGACCAACTCCTTTCGCAACCATTTCATCAAACATTCTGAGAGCACTATTCATGTTGCCTTGGCTACAGAGACCATGAATGAGTATGTTGTAGGTGATCACATCTGCAACAATGCCTTTAGCAACCATTTCATCAAATATCCTCAAACAACTATCAGTGTCACCCTGACTACAGAGACCATGAATAAGACTGCTGTAAGTATGTAAATTGGGAACAATTCCACAAGCAGGCATTTTCTCGAACACCTTCCGTGCTGTAATAAGATCTCCATTTTTGCACAGGCCATCAATGAGAGTTGTACAAGTGATCACGTCAGGCCTTACTTCTTTGGCAGCCATTTCATCAAACATCCTCAAACCACTATCAGTGTCACCCTGGCTGCAGAGACCATGAATAAGACTGCTGTAGGTATGCAAATTGGGAACAAGTCCACAAGCAGGCATTTTATCGAACAACTTCCGTGCTGTAATAAGGTCACCATTTTTGCAGAGGCCATCAATGAGAATGCTACAAGTGATCACGTCTGGCCTCACTTTTTGAGCAGCCATCTCTTTAAATATCTCTACAGCCATGTCAATATCACCCTCTTTGCAAAAGCCGTGGATTAGAGTGTTGTAAGTAATAACATCAGGCTTGCAACTACACTCGTCTCGTGCCATCTCACGACACAGCTCAAGCCCAAGTCTGGTTTCACCAGTGCTGCAAAGACCTTCAATAAGCGTGCTGTAAATTATTAAATTAGGAGCGTATCCCATGAAAGGCATTTTAGCAAACACCTTAACTGCAAGCCCAATCTGCTTCAATACACAAAGTCCCTTGATCAGGGAGCCGAACATGATGGTATCAACACCACATCCTTCTCTCAATGACTGACCAAGCACACAGAATGCTTGATCTGTTCGACCCATGTGACGGCAGCAATCCATGACAAGGCTGAAGGTATGGATGGTGGGAGAGACGCCTCTATCTCTGGTACGCTTCAAGCTATTAAAGAGATGGACTACGATTGAGTAGTGGCTGGAGTGCTTTGTTTTAGCAATGGAGGCAAGAAAGCTGTTAATGGCAAATATGGATGGCGGGTGATTTTGTGGAAAGAGGAGGCGATTGAAGAGAGACACGGCCTCCGGCAGCTGAAGAATCTCTCCAGCTCGAATTCTCTGTTGTACCAATCTCTCCATGTGACCAGCCAAAGGTTTGAGGTTATGAGGTGTGATGTGATGGTTAAGGGTTGGAATCTTGTTGGCAGGAGTAGAGAGGAGAGGTTCTCGCTCTATAAACAAATCGCAGCTTTGGGTCCACTAACGAGATCGAAGAGTGAAGAGGGTTCTTCAATTGCGGATGGGGAGCTTCTGGGTCTAGATCCAAAAAATTTCAAACCCAATAGATGAGAGTAGGAATCTATTAATGGCACTGCATTAGGGAAAAGTGTTTTTCTTTTGCGATTCGCAATGCATATGAAATGTGTGACGAGTCATGTGCGGCGTGTCATTTCTTTTTCTCTCTTACAGCATATTATATCTATAAAGAAGAATATTTAAAAAAAATTTATATCTATAAAGAAGATCACGATTAAATATTATAATTAGTTGTGAGAGTTAAATTGATATTGAGATTCCAGACATTCAATTGTTACCTTGATCAAACGCCATATAACATCGCATATTAATTATATTCAATATATATTAATGGAAGCATTGCGTATTGCTTACCAGTCCTCTGTTGATTCATTATTATTTGAAAATGATTTGATTATTAATTGGAGAAAATTTTGTGTTTGGAAAAAAAAAATCCAAATTAACACCTGAGAATTGGAAATTAAACAATTTAGTTTCCTTTGAAGTTTAGTCTCTTTTAACTTAAATGTTTAACAATTTAAATTTCAAATGGTATTTTTTAATTTTAATTATTTTGTCTTAAAAGAAACTTTAACCCAACAACAATCAAGAAACTTTTTTTATCGTGGTAGTTTGTCAATGTTCATATTAACAATTTTTATCCTTGAAAAAGAATCGGCAGTTGTCTCGTTTATGGAACTCATATCACCTGTATTAACGCACTTTTGAGTTTAAATCTGATCCGTTCGTTACATATTAGCATGAATCTGATACATTCGTTTGAGTTTAAAAATGATTTAGAAAGAGAGCTTTTATTTTTTTGAGAAACTCGGCAGAGACTGCCGAGGTATATTAATTTAGATTAAAAGAAAGAGAAGTTTTCAATCCTCTACGGTCAGCTTACCTAAAAAGATGCAAAAATACAAAATGATAGAAAATACTGGTAGTGGTAGTGGTAGGCTCACAATGGATGACAACTATGGTAGATTTGTAGTTGATTTAAAATGACAAGTATTTCATTTGAATCTAGCTAGGACAAAATGAAATTTTCAATGACTTGAATAAAACAATGTTAATTAAAATTTTACAGATAAGACCTTGTAAACATTTAAATTTGTCATTTGGTTGATTGATTCCGAAACCCGCACATTTGCATCGGGTCGACCGACTCATAAACTGGCTCATGAACTAGGTCAATACC
Organism: Carex parvula; assembly: GCA_025461045.1. NCBI lineage: Eukaryota > Viridiplantae > Streptophyta > Magnoliopsida > Poales > Cyperaceae > Carex > Carex parvula. The sequence goes on along the minus strand of JAJGRW010001772.1, from coordinate 107,439 downwards.
CTACCATCACCTGAAATTAAGGATTTCTGAATTCATCATTTTCATGTTGGGCCGTGACATTGTCACCTGAAATTTATACTGCATATGCAACAACAATTAATGAATAATTATGAAAAATTAATAACAACGGTGAAGAATTTGCTAGTCTGCTTGAGCCCAAGGTTACTACATGGTGCTGGTTTGTTACCGGTCTTCAGTAGTTAGTGAATTCACACTTGTGCAAAAGCTATACACAAGTATTCATTTATTGTTTGAAAAGAAAGATAAGCATACATTTCAGATCACAATTTTAGATTCCTTTTGCAGCTTGAATGCAAGAACTGATTTCTAACCCAATTCCTCAATTATTTTTCATTTTTTTTTTAGCATGCATGCCATTTTGATCTTGAGATCCCAAATGCATAACTGGTACCGTGCTGGTACCAGGATAGTACTGGTACTTGTACTGGCTAGTAATTTGGGACCTCCAATTTGGACGATTCAAGAAAAAGTCAAAAGTATGATTACCCTATTTACAAAAGTCAGATTAGGAAAGCATGGATTACGCTACTAAATACTGGAACTTTATTAGTACTGTAGAGAATCATAAATTAGGCTATATGTGTACAAAGTTCAAATTAACAATGACAAAGATTAAAGTACAAAGGACAACTTACTGGTATTGTACTGCTGCAATAGAATAGAAGATCTGAGTAGATTTATTTTGCTTGGAGATAATCTTAAGAACCTGCTAGTAAATTACACAGAGAAATTAAGACTGAGCAATGCAAATTACAATGCAACTATTCTAACAAAAATCAAGGTCTTTGACAAATTCATAATGCACCCTTCTGCACTTTAAAATTAACATTGATTTATTCTTTAACATTGATTTATTCTTCACAGGAGTAGAGATGAGAGATTGTCGCTGAAATTAACATAATCACCTTTTAATTCTAATTGGTTGCTTTGTTATTTCAGCCAAACTGGATAATGGCACAGTTGGCTATAGAATTGAAATTTTCATACAAATACCAAACCACAATTATATTCTACTATTAACAAAAGAACACAGCTCCAGTATTCTTTAATTGGATAACAGTTATGAGTACTGACAGAAATGGCCCCTATGTCGAAAGAACCAAGGCAATCTCCAAATGCCTCCATGAATTAACAAATTACCAATACACAAACCAAATGGCTTGCATAGAATTCAAGACCTGTTCTCACCAAAACAAAAATAACAAGAGAAAACAAAATCATATAAGAGAGCGAAACTTTTTTGAATTGATACTATTTTTTCTAATATATATCAGCACACCCATTGCCCCACAAAAGTACAATATGACTAAGCACTTCTGCACATGCACACCAAATTCACCATAATCAACACGCACAACAATTAAAATTATTAATAGCTATTGGTTTTCATCTTCATGTTTTCTTCCATCTCTCATCTCAGAGATGAGTTTCTTCATTTCATCCGGACTCTCATGATTGCTTACTGCATTTAGAAGTATGTCAAAGGTGACATCATTAGGCTTAAGGCCTTGCTTCATCATCTTCTCAGCCAAATGTAGAGCTTCTCTGATTCTGTCATTTTTACAATAGCCGTTGATTAATATACTATAACTGTGTTGGTCTGGCTTAATGCCTTTCAAAGCCATCCTTTCGAATAATTCTGCTGCTTCATTAGGCCGGCCTTCTAGCACATAACCCTGCAGCAGTGATGTGTAAGTGATTACATCTGGTGTCACCCCTCTTTCCTCCATAAAACCAACCAGATTCTCTGCTTCACAAGTTAACCCTTGCTTGCACAAGAAATCTATTAATGCATTGAAAGTCACTACATCAGGTGAAATGCCTTGACTTACCATATCACGAACTACCCCAATGGCACGGTTCCAGTCACCGACAGCTAAAATCCCATGGATAATAGAACTGTACGTGACAACATTTGGCATCACCCCTCTATTGATCATCTCCTGAAGAAGCCCCGAAGCACGCAAGAAGGACCCCTTTTTGCAACAACCATCAATTAGGGTACTATATATGAACTCATCTGCTTGAAGCCCACAGCCAACTAATTTGTCATGTATTTCAAAAGCCTTGTTGATATCACCAAGTCCACAAAATCCGAGAATGAGACCATTGTAGGTGTAGATATCAGGAGCAACACCTTTCACAACCATTTCATCAAACATCCTCAGAGCACTATGCATGTTGCCCTGGCTGCAGAGACCATGAATGAGAATGTTGTAGGTGATCACATCTGGAACAATGCCTTTTGCAACCATTTCATCATACATCTTCAAAGCACCTTGTGTGTCACCCTGGCTGCAGAGACCATGAATAAGACTGTTGTAGGTGATCACATCTGGAGCAATGCCTTTAGCAACCATTTCATCATACATCTTCAAAGCACCATGTGTGTCACCCTGGCTGCAGAGACCATGAATAAGACTGTTGTAGGTACGCAAATTGGGAACAAGTCTACAAGTAGGCATTTCTTCGAACACCTTCCGTGCAGTGCTAACATCGTCATTTTTGCACAGGCCATCAATGAGAATATTACAAGTGATCACGTTGGGCCACACTTTTTGAGCAGCCATCTCTTTAAAGATCTCTACAGCCCTGTCAATCTCACCCTGTTTGCAAAAGCCGTGGATTAGAGTGCTGTAAGTAATAACGTCAGGCTTGCAACGACCCTCGTCTCTTACCATCTGACGACACAGCTCAAGCCCAAGTCTGGTTTCACCAGTGCTGCAAAGACCTTCAATAAGCGTGTTGTATATTATTAAATTAGGAGGGCATCCCATGAGAGGTATTTTAGCAAACACCTTCACTGCAAGCCCAATCTGTTTCAATACACAGAGTCCCTTGATCAGGGAGCCGAACATGATGGTATTAACACCACATCCTTCTCTCAAGGACTGACCGAGCACACAGAATGCGAGATCCGGTCGACCCATGCGACGGCAGCAATCTATGATGAGGCCAAATGTATGGTTGTTGGGAGAGACGCCTCGATCTCTGGCACGCTTCAAGCGATTAAAGAGGTCTAGTACAGTTGAGTAGCGACTGGAGTGCTTTGTTTTAGCAATGGAGGCAATAAGTCGATTGATGGTAAAAATGGATGGCGGGTGATTTTGTGGTGAGAGGAGGCGATGGAAGAGAGACACGGCCTCGGGCAGCTGAAGGGTCTCTCCGGCTTGAATTCTCTGTTGTACCGATCTCTCCAGCTGACGAGAGCAAGATTTGGCTGCGTTGGCCATTAATAAAACCAAGTTTAATGTGATGGGTTAGTGTTGAATTTCATTCACAGGAGTAGAGAAGAGATGAAGAGGCTGGAGGGTAGGGGTACTGTCGGATCTTAGATCCGAAATATTCCAACAGCATCGGTGAAATAGATTATTTTGGGTTTAGTTACAGTTAAAAGTTGATAGGGGTATTTTTCCTTCAGCTATACAGGGTGAAATTATTATTTCTGCTTTTTAGTTATAGAGTGTTTTGACAGAATTTAGTTGTAACCTTGGTATTCTGTTGTCAAATTGAGATTGAATTACGGGTGGTTTTTTAACATATATCCAATATTATATATAAAGTAATAAATATATCTAATTTTTCTGGACAATTTTAAAAATGTTAAACCGGTCAAACTTTAGGCAGCCGAGAAAAGAATAGTGCCGCCGAAAGTTTGGGCGGCCCGGTTTTTTTTTTTTTTTTAATTGGTTATAGAAGGCTTGTGATAATTACAGTCAGTGCTTTTGCTTGGATCATTTAGAACTTAAAGAACAATGTTTGCTTTAATCACACTAATTCAGATTCTGTAAGGAATATTGTGACCAATATCATTCATTTGGTGATGCATTGGACATGTACCTTGGAAGATGACACAAACAGAGAGAACAGCCTGACTTCCACAAGATGTGGATGATATGCCTTTGCAAGAATGGGATCCAACAACTGAAGGGCAAATGGTGGATTCTATTGGCGATATCTCACTCTTAGTAGCTTATTTTGTCATGTTTATGCCCTGCGTAACATTTTCCATATAATTTTTGTTGTCCTGTGTGATTGATTAGTAAATTTCAGTATCCAGACGGGTTACAATTTCACATCCCATGTGACGGGGTAAACCAACTCGTTCTACCTATATATGGAATTCCCGACAAAAGAATCATCTTTAATGATATTTTTTTACTTTAATTTTGATTGATAAAAATTTCGGCTATTTCTATCCAGTTCAACATTGTTTTACTCTTTTCAGTCCTAGGCTACTGGATCTTGATTTTTAATAGAACCAATTTTAAATAATTTAACAAAACAAGTACTATTGATTTGGTTTTTATAAAAAAACAGCTCCACCGATCTTACGAACAGTTGGAGATTAATTATAAATAATTGTCTGTCGAAAATTTATCAATTTAATTAACAGCCTCAGCAAATTAATTTGTACAATACACCTCAAATAGGCCATTTTTTAAATGAAATTTTGTTTCTTCAATTGTCTGATTTATTCAATTTGTTTATTCAATTATCTAATTTATTCAAGTATCCTCTCCAATATGTGTAAAAGATTCTCTTCACTTTACGGTTTGAGATTTACTCTCAGCCGCAATGAGATTCGGGCTAACACAGGGACAGTATTATTGAGCTTTGAGATTCGTGCAAAGTTAAAAAGAATGGACCGGATCCACTAATTTTAAAAAATTCCCTTTTACGGTACCGGGGAGGATGGGAATTCCAGAGGTAGTCCAGCCAAAAGATTCATGTCAGGTTTGAAATAAAAAAAAACTTGAAAAAAAATAATTTAAAATTGTTTGATTCATATTTAACTAAGGGTTCCCTGTTTTATTCATATTTTCCAATCTTCAATTTTTGCATTTTGTTGTATCACTAAACATTATTCAGATGAAGAAAATATTTTAGGTTTAGTTATTTTAATTTTTTAATTTGTTTGATTCGCTTATATTATAAAAACTGGATGAATTAATTTTGTTTTCTAATTGCTTCATAATTTCATACAATTCTTAAAAGAATTTAATGAATCATTTCTATTGACTAAAAAGTATTGTTTTGTTTATATTTCTAATCCTTCAAGTTTGCATTAATTGTTGTATTGCTGAAAACATAATTGTATCAAAAATTTACTAGAATAGTTTGCTAGGTGTAAATGTCCTAGTACCAAATAGACAGATATCATTTGATTTCCCATCAAATATCAACCCTCCCATCAAATATTAAGTATGTATATGCATTTTTTTATTCATTTTTACATATAAAAGTCTAAATTTATTTAGACACATATTCGCCACACGTATTCTCCACATACAAATTGTAAATCTTTCGATTTCTTTCTTTTATTTAAATGTCATTTAAAAAATTTATGAATTGATTGATAATTAATTAGTCATCTCTTCATTTCTATATATTTTTTAATATTATTTAAGGAATGTTATATTTCATTTAAGGAATATTATTCAAGGAGTGTCAATTTGTTTTGAACTCCTTGATAATATTCCAATGGTAGCTTTGTAATTTGGACCAAGTATTGCTTGTTGCAGCAGGGTTTGGATCTTTGTAGTTTAGTTTGCTCCTTTTCCACCAGTATTGAAAATAGCATGATGCAAGCTCCAGACCAAGATGATTCTTCCATGAATAATGGTTAAACAAATAAGACTTATTATGTATATTTATTACAAGAATGATATATTGGATGGAAGGAAAGGTACAATTATATTTTAGATCATTACATGAGAATATATGTAGTGATTCATAGTAGCAATTTCAATTACCAAAATTTTAAATTATTGTCCCAGAGTGACTAACAACACTTACATATTTAAGTAGGTGCTACATCATAATTTAATTTGCACACAACTTCAAAACAAAGGTGATACAGAAAATTAAAAATAAAAACTAAAATATTTGAAAATATCTTATTTGTGGCGAAAATAAAAAACATATAAGAGAAAAGTGATACAAACAAACTTCTGTGCTTGCACACCAGAATCAACAAAATTAATCAACATATATGACAACTAACACTATTAACAGCAATTGGTTTTCATCTACTTGTTTTTTTTTCCATCGCTCATCTCAAAGATGATCTTCTTTACTTCATCCGGATTCTCGCAATTACTCAGAAATATGCAAAAGGTGACATCATCAGGTTTAAGGCCTTGCTTTATCTTCTTGTCAGCCAAGTGCAGAGCCTCACTGATTAGGCCATTTTTACAGTAGCCGTTTATTAGGGTATTATAACTGCGTACATTAGGCATAACACCTTTCGAATCTATTTATTCTAATAAATCTGAAGCTTCATCAAGATGGTCTTCTAGCATGTAACCATGCATCAGTGCATTGTAAGTGATTACATCAGGTTTCACCCCTCTTTCCACCATAAAACCGACCAGCTTCTCTGCTTCACAGGTTAGTCGTTGCTTGCATGCACAGGGAATCTATTAATGCATTGAAAGTCACTACATTAGGTGAAATGCCTTGATTTACCATATCATAGAATACCCCAATGGCACGGTTCCAGTCACCGACAGCAGAAAGTCCATGGATAATACAACTATATGTTGCAACATTCGGCACCACCCCTCTCTCTATCATCTCCTTAAGAAGCATTGAAGCACGGGAGAAGGCCCCTTCTTTGCAACAACCATCAAGATACTATATGTGAATTTATCCGCTTGAAGCTCAGAGCCAAATCATAACGGTACTAACACAAGATATTAGTGGCTCAAATGCACATTTGTTAAAAAACCTCATTGTAACAGTACTAACACAAATGAAAACATTTTGACATAGTAGAAAAAAATGATTTAGAAAGATAACTTTTCTTTTTTTGAGAAACGCGGAAGAGGCTGCTAGTATATTAATTTAGATTAAAATTAAAGAAAGAGAACTTTTCAATCCTCTACTGTCAGCTTACCTAACAAGATGCAAAACAAACATACACACAAAATGATAGGAAATACTGGTGGACTCATAATTGGTGACAACTATGGTAATTGATTAAAAATAAAAAGTATTTCATTTGAATCTAGTTCGGACAAAATGAAATTTTCAATGACTTGAATAAAATAAATTTAATTAACTAATATGAGGTCAAGTATTGGACTGCTCAAATATTCGAATTTAGTTCGAACAAGTACTGGACTGCTCAAATGTTGAGTGTTGACAGATGCAAATTTTACAAATAAGATCTTGTAAACATTTAAATTTGTCATCTTGATTCCCAAACCCGCACATTTGTCATCGGGTCGACTGACTCATAAACTGGCTCATGAACTAGGTCAAAAGTATAACTGGTACCGTGCTGGTACCAGGATAGTACTGGTACTTGTACTAGCTAGTAATTTGGGACCTCCAATTTGGACAATTCAAGAAAAAGTCAAAAGTATGATTACCCTATTTACAAAAGTCATATTAGGAAAGCATGGATTACGCTACTAAATACTGGAACTTTATTAGTACTGTAGAGAATCATAAATTAGGCTATATGTGTACAAAGTTCAAATTAACAATGACAAAGATTAAAGTACAAAGAACAACTTACTGGTATTGTACTGCTACAATAGAATAGAAGATCTGAGTAGATGTATTTTGCTTGGAGATGATCTTAAGAACCTGCTATGTAAATTACACATAGAAATTAAGACTGAGCAATGCAAATTATAATGCAAGTATTCTAACAAAAATCAAGGTCTTTGACAAATTCATAGTGCACCCTTCTGCACTTTAAAATTAACATTGATTTATTCTTTAACCAAAGCAATGGTTTCTTAAATTTAAAAAAATTAGAGATTCATACCTTAACAAAGTACAGCGAGAAGTGGAATTGACCCAATAGAGCTGCTTCATTCCAAGAGTACCCCTAATATTTGAGATAAGGACAGATACAATTTTAATTTAAGTTATTTTTGGTGCATGATGCACCATTAGAATATAGGTTATGAGTTAACCAAGGAAATCTTCAAATACCTCCTTGTAAAAAAGAAAGATTCAAGTGTATAAATTGCTTACAACTATTAAAAAAAATTGATATTGATAAAGAAGAAATGCAGTAAGTAATAGTTCAAGTGTAAAGCCAATAATTAAAAAAAAAAAACTCGTAAATTCTGATAATAGCATAAATCCATTTGAGCACCGTACAATTAATTAACACACAATTTATAACATTTTATTACGTAGTCTTATTTGTCTATCCGTAATGTTTTAGTTTGCTAAGTCAATTTTGACAAACTTTCTAAATGCAAAGAAGTCACAAATTTGTAAATAAAGTATTTGTGGTAATTGTGCATGGTTTTTCATTTACAATGTTTTTAGTATTTCTATTTATGTGGTACTCATTCATTAAGTACGTGATCAAATATGCAATTTTGTAAAAGTCATGTGTAACTCAAAACTTAAATCTATAGTATTGTTTAATCTTACATCTAGTAATGCATATAGTAATGCATAAAGTGAATTGTAACACTGTTAAACTAAAAGAAAATGTTGCATGACTACATTCATATGCTCAGTGTGACACAATTTTTTTTTTTCCAGTTTTGGTTGTCTTTTCTCCCTGTCATCCTTGTAACTCTTCTTATTATTTTTTTAATAAAATTAAGTGGTGAAGTCCTCCCTATTGAAAAAGAAATATTAGTGTATTAGTGCTAAAAACTAGTGACATTATTTAGTAGTTTTGGGTTCATTTTTGTTTAATTAAATTTAATTTTCTCTTAACGTGTAACTTGAATCTGAGAAGTTGTTTTAATTAATTTCAAAATATTTTTAGGTAGGTTGATTAAAAATCTTCAAAAAGGTTCTCTGATTTTCCCTTCTACTAATATTTCAAGTTTCCAATTTGACCCCAAACATTCCAATTAATATAATTTTTGTCCCTACCTTATCATGCTTATGTCAAGAAAACAAATTATTTGCTACATTGGTGAATGCTGTCTCTAGCTTGAATTAATTAAAACAACTTGAATTCTCTTTCGTACCAAGCTCTCCAAGGTTTGGCTGCCTTGGCATTAATAATTAACAGAAAGTGAGGTTCTTTTAATTTCAATTGCGGATGTGGGCTTTGGTTATAAATCCGAAAATTTTGAACCCAATAGATCAGAGTTTCTTTTGCGACTTGCATTGCAAATGTGGTCATTTTTTTTTTCTCTTTCAGCAAATTGTATTCAATATATATTTATTGGAACTATGAAAGCATACGCGTATTGCTTAAATCAGCATGTAATCTTGTGTTAGTAACTAAAATAATGTTTTGCATATTGTAGGTAGTAGTAGCCTTTAGTATACTAAATCAATTTTGAACTTCATAAATTTGTAATTGAAATAATTGAGACAATTCTCTCTACCAGCTGTGTTAGTGTTTTGCATTTTTCTTCAAATATTTTTCCATTTCTCTGGCACCATATGTGCCAGCATGTGCACAGTACCAATACCAGCCCGTACCAGTCCCACATTGTGCTATGCCATTAGCACTTCTTACTGCCTTTGCCCATATACTCAGCATAGACCCCGCTGTGGGCATGATCTGACGACCCAGCTTGTTGCCGAGGGAGAGCCATACCAGTGTATGACCAACTTGTTTGAAAGCATCTAAAATGCTATGTTTAACACAAGAACAAATTTTAAAATCCAATTGAGAACCCCCCAAATTTTAAACCCTTCAGAAACTTATCTAGTCTAGTCTGACGACCAAACATCAAAGACATCACTAATCTCTGTCAATTCAAAGCTAAACAACTCTATACTGGTCCCAGCTCCAGTATAGAATATGTTCCCAACTTTGAGAGCAATAGCTCAACTCTGCCATCAATAAGCCTTCCCACAAACCCAACTATGACCAGTATTGTTACAATACCAGTACCACATTACATTACTTGTACAAACAATAACATTTTGACAGAAAGCAGGAAAAATGTGATTACAGAGAGAGAAATCATTTCCATTCCTTCTTTGTCAGCTTAACTAAAACGATGCAAACAAACATATGCACAACAATATAATTTATATAGTTGCAAAATTTGTTGTGATAAAATTCCCGTAATAACCAAGATTCTTTGCAATGTTTGAAGAAAGCAAGAATTAACCCATAACAGCCAAAGCATTTTATAAAAACCTCAATACCACATATGTCACATACCAGTGAGAACTTCAAATACATGTATCAGTATCTTGTGCCAGTACTTGTTTTTTTGTATTAATACCACATGAATTGTGCAGTGAGCTACACCATAAAAATTTCAAACAACAACTGCTACTTAGTACACATTTTATAATTCCATACAGTACATAAGCACAAAATACACACAAATGGTCCAATTAAATAAAAAATCCTTCTGAAATTTTTGAAATTATAACAAATATCAAGGTATTAATACAAAAAAACAAGTCTCAAGGTATTAATACAAGGTTTTTAAAATTAACCAATTACCAATTCAATAGCCAAATGCCCTACTAAATGCCCTAGACAGAATTCAAGATCTGTGACCAAAACAAAAATAACAAGAGAAAAATAAAATCATACATTAGAGAACTAGATTTCTGAACTAATACTATACATCCGCACACATTGTCCTATAAAGTAGGGTGTGACTAAGCACTTTCCCCATAATCAACATGTGCCACAATTAAAATTATTAATAGCTATTGGTTGTCATCTTCATGTTTTCTTCCATCTCTCATCTCAGATATAAGTTTCTTCATTTCATCTGCATTCTCATGATTGCTTAATGCATTTAGAAGTATATCAAAGGTGACATCATCAGGTTGAAGGCCTGCCTTCATCATCTTCTCAGCCAAATGTAGAGCCTCACTGATTCTGTCGTTTTTACAATAACCGTTGATTAAGGTATTATAACTGTGTTGGCTCGGCTTAATGCCTTTTAAATCCATCCTTTCTAATATTTCAGCTGTTTCATCGAGGCGGCCTTCTAGCACATAACCTTGCAGCAGTGCATTGTAAGTGATTACATCTGGTTTCACCCCTCTTTCCTCCATAAAACAAATCACCTTCTCAGCTTCACAGGTTAGTCCTTGCTTGCACAGGGAATCTATTAATGCACTGAAAGTCACTACATCAGGTGAAATGCCTTGACTTACCATATCACGAAATACCCCAATGGCACGGTTCCAGTCACCAACAGCTGAAATCCCATGGATAATAGAATTGTATGTGACAACATTTGGCATCACTCCTCTCTCCCTCATCTCCTGAAGAAGCTCCGAAGCACACAAGAAGGACCCCTTTTTGCAACAACCATCGATTAAGGTACTATATGTGAACTCATCTGCTTGAAGCCCACAACCAACTAATTTGTCATGTATTTCAAAAGCCTTGTTGATATCACCAAGTCCGCAAAATCCAAAAATGAGACCATTGTAGGTATAGACATTAGGAGCAACCCCTTTCACAACCATTTTGTCAAAAATCCACAGAGCACTATGCATGTTCCCCTGGCTGCACAGACTATGAATGAGAATGTTGTAGGTGATCACATCTGGAACAACGCCTTTAGCAGCCATGTCATCAAACATCCTCAAACCACTATCTGTGTCACTCTGGCTGCAGAGACCATGAATAAGACTGTTGTAGGTATGCAAATCAGGAACAAGTCTACAAGCAGGCATTTCTTCGAACACCTTCTGCGCTGTGATAACATCTCCATTTTTGCACAGGCCATCTATGAGAATGTTACAAGTGATCACGTTGGGCCTCACCTTTTGAACAACCATCTCTTTGAAGATCTCTACAGCCATGTCAATATCACTCTCTTTGCAAAAGCCGTGGATTAGAGTGCTGTAAGTAATAACATTAGGCTTGCAACTACCCTCGTCTCGTGCCATCTGACGACACAGCTCAAGCCCAAGTCTGGTTTCACCAGTGCTGCAAAGACCTTCAATAAGCGTGCTGTAAATTATTAAATTAGGAGTGCATCCCATGAGAGGCATTTTAGCAAACACCTTACCAGCAAGCCCAATCTGTTTCAATCCACAGAGTCCCTTGATCAGGGAGCCGAACATGATGGTATCAACACCACATCCTTCTCTCAGGGACTGACCAAGCACACAGAATGCGAGATCTGCTCGACCCATGTGACGGCAGCAATCCATGACAAGGCTGAAGGTGTGGATGGTGGGAGAGACGCCTCTATCTCTGGTACACTTCAAGCTATTAAAGAGGTGGACGACGATTGAGTAGTGGCTGGAGTGCTTTGTTTTAGCAATGGAGGCAAGAAAGCTGTTAATGGCAAAAATGGATGGCGGGTGATTTTGTGGAAAGAGGAGGCGATTGAAGAGAGACACGGCCTCGGGCAGCTGAAGGCTCTCTCCAGATTGAATTCTGTGTTGTACCAATTTCTCCAGGTGAGGAGCAAAAGGTTTGGCTGCCTTGGCCATTATAATTAATAGGGACTTCTTCACACGACTAGAGAGTAGAGATAAGAGATTGTCGCTGCAGGGTATAAGCCAATAAGCCAAGCCCAACATAAAAAGAGTAAAGAGGCTGGAGGATTGGGGTACTTATCGGATCTTAGATCCGAAAATATTCCAACTGCATCGGTTACTAAGATGGATTAATTTTTTTCTTGCGTTAATCTGAAGAGTTAGATTCATATTCAGATTCTTGATGTTCAGTTAATATTAGAATAAAATTAACAATGAATAAAGTCGTACATTGTATGGTTACTCGAATAGATAATTCAAATCGTTGATTCAAGCAATATTGCTTAGGTGTTGAGAATCTTCACTTTTATCTTTAAATAATTGAATTTATTTGTCATGTTTGCAATTTAACAATATTTTTTCAATAAGTTTAGAATAATTTTATTTCTACAATTTTAATTTTAACATGACAATAAATATTAATTTTAAAATTTACAAAAAGAGCAATCTTTTGTAATTACAAGAATGGAGATGTTCACTTGTAAAGTAATTATAATATCTCTATTATTATATTAAGTATGTAGATGTTCTGATCTGCCAACGGCTTTGATTAAAAAATTAAATTTCGGATTGAATGTCAACCCTCCCATCAAATATTCTGATTATATGCATTTTTATTTATTTTTTCATGTAATAGTCTAAATTTATTTAGACACATATTCGCCACACGTATTCTCCACATACAAATTGTAATATTTCTGATTGGTCCTTATTTCTTTTTTTATTTAAATGTCATTTAAGAATATTTATGAATTGATTGATAATTGATTAGTCATCTCTTCATTTCTTTATATTTTTTAATATTATTTAAGGAATGTTATTTTTCATTTAAGGAATATTATTCAAGGAGTGTCAATTTTTTTTTAACTCCTTGATAATTTTCCAATTGTAGCTTTGTAATTTGGACTAAGTATTGCTTGTTGCTGCAGGGTCTGGACCTTTGTAGTTTAGTTTGCTCCTTTTCCACCAGTATTGAAAATAGCATGATGCAAGCTCCAGACCAAGATGATTCTTCCATGAATAATGGTTAAACAAATAAGACTTATTATGTATATTTATTACAAGAATGATATATTGGATGGAAGGAAAGGTACAATTATATTTTAGATCATTACATGAGAATATATGTAGTGATTCATAGTAGCAATATTTTCAATTACCAAAATTTTAAATTATTGTCCCAGAGTAATTAACAACACTTGCATATTTAAGTAGGTGCTACATCTTAATTTAATTTGCACACAACTTCAAAACAAAAGTGATACAGAAAATTAAAAATAAAAACTAAAATATTTGAAAATATCTTATTTGTGGCGAAAATAAAAAACATATAAGAGCAAAGTGATACAAACAAACTTCTGTGCTTGCACACCAGAATCAACATATATGACAACTAAAACTATTAACAGCAATTGGTTTTCATCTACTTGTTTTTTTTTCCATCGCTCATCTCAAAGATGATCTTCTTTACTTCATCCGGATTCTCGCAATTACTCAGAAATATGCAAAAGGTGACATCATCAGGTTTAAGGCCTTGTTTTATCATCTTCTCAGCCAAGTGCAGAGCCTCACTGATTCTGCCATTTTTACAGTAGCCATTTATTAGGGTATTATAACTGCGTACATTAGGCATAACACCTTTCGAATCTATTTTTTCTAATAAATATGAAGCTTCATCAAGATGGTCTTCTAGCACGTAACCATGCATCAGTGCATTGTAAGTGATTATATCAGGTTTCACCCCTCTTTCCACCATAAAACTGACCAGCTTCTCTGCTTCACAGGTTAGTCGTTGCTTGCACAGGGAATCTATTAATGCATTGAAAGTCACTACATTAGGTGAAATGCCTTGATTTACCATATCATAGAATACCCCAATGGCACGGTTCCAGTCACCGACAGCAGAAAGTCCATGGATAATACAACTATATGTTGCAACATTCGGCACCACCCCTCTCTCTATCATCTCCTTAAGAAGCATTGAAGCATGGGAGAAGGCCCCTTCTTTGCAACAACCATCAAGATACTATATGTGAATTTATCCGCTTGAAGCTCAGAGCCAAATCATAACAGTACTAACACAAATTATTAGTGGCTCAAATGCACATTTGTTAAAAAACCTCATTGTAACAGTACTAACACAAATTATAATATTTTGACAGAGTAGAAAAAAATGATTTAGAAAGATAACTTTTCTTTTTTTGAGGAACTCGGAAGAGGCTGCTGAGGTATATTAATTTAGATTAAAAGAAAGAGAACTTTTCAATCCTCTACTGTCAGCTTACCTAACAAGATGCAAACAAACATACACACAAAATGATAGAAAATAGTGGTGGACTCATAATTGGTGACAACTATGGTAATTGATTAAAAAAAAGTATTTCATTTGAATCTAGTTCGGAGAAAATGAAATTTTCAAGACTTGATAAAAATAAAGTTAATTAACTAAAATGAGGTCAAGTATTGGACTGCTCAAATATTTGAATTTAGTTCGAACAAGTACTGGACTGCTCAAATGTTGAGTGTTGACAGATGCAAATCTTACAAATAAGACCTCGTAAACATTTAAATTTGTCATCTTGATTCCGAAACCCGCACATTTGTCATCGGGTCGACCGACTCATAAACTGGCTCATGAACTAGGTCAATACCATACCATCACCTGAAATTAAGGATTTCTGAATTCATCATTTTCATGTTGGGCCGTGACAATGTCACCTGAAATTTATACTGCATTTGCAACAACAATTGATGAATAATTATGAAAAATTAATAACAACGGTGAAGAACTTGGTAGTCTGCTTGAGCACAAGTATTCATTTATTGTTTGAAAAGAAAGATAAGCACAAATTTCAAATCATAATTTTAGATTCTTTTTGCAGCTTGAATGCAAGAACTGATTTCTAACCCAATTCCTCAATTATTTTTCTTTTTTTTAGCATGCATGCCATTTTGATCTTGAGATCCCAAATGCATAACTGGTACCGTGCTGGTACCAGGATAGTACTGGTACTTGTACTGGCTAGTAATTTGGGACCTCCAATTTGGACGATTCAAGAAAAAGTCAAAAGTATGATTACCCTATTTACAAAAGTCAGATTAGGAAAGCATGGATTACGCTACTAAATACTGGAACTTTATTAGTACTGTAGAGAATCATAAATTAGGCTATATGTGTACAAAGTTCAAATTAACAATGACAAAGATTAAAGTACAAAGGACAACTTACTGGTATTGTACTGCTGCAATAGAATAGAAGATCTGAGTAGATGTATTTTGCTTGGAGATAATCTTAAGAACCTGCTAGTAAATTACACAGAGAAATTAAGACTGAGCAATGCAAATTACAATGCAACTATTCTAACAAAAATCAAGGTCTTTGACAAATTCATAATGCACCCTTCTGCACTTTAAAATTAACATTGATTTATTCTTCACAGGAGTAGAGATGAGAGATTGTCGCTGAAATTAACATAATCACCTTTTAATTCTAATTGGTTGCTTTATTATTTCAGCCAAACTGGATAATGGCACAGTTGGCTACAGAATAGAAATTTTCATACAAATACCAAACCACAATCATATTCTACTATTAACAAAATAACACAGCTCCAGTATTCTTTAATTGGATATAACAGTTATGAGTACTGACAGAAATGGCCCCTATGTCGAAAGAACCAAAGCAATCTCCAAATGCCTCCATGAATTAACCAATCACCAATCCACAAACCAAATGGCTTGCATAGAATTCAAGCTGTACTCACCAAAACAAAAATAACAAGAGAAAATAAAATCATATAAGAGAACGAAACTTTTGAATTGATACTATTTTTTCTAATATATATCAGCACACCCATTGCCCCACAAAAGTACAATATGACTAAGCACTTCTGCACATGCACACCAAATTCACCATAATCAACACGCACAACAATTAAAATTATTAATAGCTATTGGTTTACATCTCCATGGTCTCTTCCATCTCTCATCTCAGAGATGAGTTTCTTCATTTCATCTGGATTCTCATGATTGCTTACTGCATTTAGAAGTATGTCAAAGATGACATCATTAGGCTTAAGGCCTTGCTTCATCATCTTCTCGGCCAAATGTAGAGCTTCTCTAATTCTGTCTTTTTTACAATAGCCGTTGATTAATATACTATAACTGTGTTGGTTCGGCTTAATGCCTTCTAAATCCATCCTTTCCAATAATTCTGCTGCTTCATTAGGCCGGCCTTCTAGCACATAACCCTGCAGCAGTGATGTGTAAGTGATTACATCTGGTTTCACCCCTCTTTCCTCCATTAAACCAACAAGATTCTGTGCTTCACAAGTTAACCCTTGCTTGCACAAGGAATCTATTAATGCATTGAAAGTCACTACATCAGGTGAAATGCCTTGATTTACCATATCGGAGAATACCCCAATGGCACGGTTCCAGTCACCAACAGCTGAAATCCCGTGGATAATAGAACTGTACGTGACAACATTTGGCAAGACTCCTCTCTCCCTCATCTCCTGAAGAAGCTCTGAAGCACGCAAGAAGGCCCCCTCTTTGCAACAACCATCTATTAAGGTAGTATATGTGAACTCATCTGCTTGAAGCCCACAACCAACTAATTTGTCACATATTTCAAAAGCCTTGTTGATATCACCAAGCCCACAAAATCCGAGAATGAGACCATTGTAGGTATAGATATCAGGAGCAACTCCTTTTGCAACCATTTCATCAAACATTCTGAGAGCACTATGCATGTTGCCATGGCTACAGAGACCATGAATGAGTATGTTGTAGGTGATCACATCTGGAACAATGCCTTTAGCAACCATTTCATCAAATATCCTCAAAGCACAATCAATGTCACCCTGGCTGCAGAGACCATGAATAAGACTGTTGTAGGTTTGCAAATTAGGAACAAGTCTACAAGCAGGCACTTCTTCGAACACCTTCCGTGCTGTGATAACATCGTCACTTTTGCACAGGCCATCAATGAGAATGTTACAAGTGATCACGTTGGGCCACACTTTTTGAGCAGCCATCTCTTTAAAGACCTCTACCGCCATATCAATCTCACCCTCTTTGCAAAACCCATGGATTAGACTGTTGTAGGTAATAACGTCAGGCTTGCAACTAACTTCATCTTTTGCCATCTGACGACATAGCCCAAGCCCAAGTCTGGTTTCACCAGTGCTGCAAAGACCTTCAATAAGCGTGTTGTATATTTTTAAATTAGGAGTGCATCCCATGAGAGGCATTCTAGCAAACACCTTCACTGCAAACCCAATCTGTTTCAATACGCAGAGTCCCTTGATCAGGGAGCCGAACATGATGGTATTAACACCACATCCTTCTCTCAATGACTGACCAAGCACACTGAATGCGAGATCCGCTCGTCTCATGCGACGACAACAATCTATGACGAGACTGAAGGTATGATTGTTGGGAGAGACCCCTCTATCTCTTGTAAGCTTCAAGCGATTAAAGAGGTCCAATACTGTTGAGTAGCGGCTGGAGTGCTTCGTTTTAGCAATGGAGGCAAGAAGTCGATTGATGGTAAAAATGGATGGCGGGTGATTTTCTGGGGAGAGGCGATGGAAGAGAGACAGCCTCTGGCAGCTGAAGGCTCTCTCCAGATTGAATTCTGTGTTGTACCAATCTCTCCAGGTGACGAGCGAAAGGTTTGCCTGCGTTGGCCATAGAAAAATAAAACCAAGTTAAATGTGATGGTTAAATGAGATGAGATTGTCGCTAGAAAGGAGGAAGCGAAGCCCAACATTGAAAAGAGGGAATATAGGCTGGAGGAGGATGGGGTTATTATCGGATCTTAGATCCAAAATATTCCAATCTGATCGGATCGGATAGAATATATATGTCATTATAATTGGTTTTTTTTTTCATGTGTTAATATTGTTCGCTCGTTAATCAGATTTAAAAAGAATGGCTGCGATTAAATATCATAATTATATTAGTTGTTAAAGTTAGATTGATATTCAGATTTCAGATTTATAGTTAATATTAGAATGAAATTAACAATGAATCAAATCGCACATTGTGTTGCTAGAATATATTGTTTAAATCGTTGATTCAAGTCATATATTTATAAAAATGCTAAATTTTATTATAATGTATTTTTTTATGCGCAGAGCATATTTATTTTCATCATTAAAAAAATTTGAACTTATTTATCATATTAATGATTTAGCAATATTTTTTATAATTATTTTAGAATATTTTTATTCTTGCAATTTCAAATTTGCTGACATGACAAGAAATATCAATTTAAAATTAACAAAGAGAGCAATCTTTTGTATTGCACGGTTTTTTATTGTGCCATGATTTTATCTCAAATAAGCATTAGTTAACAACATGTTTCAATATTTTGGTTTTGTGATACTGGTATATGTTATGGCCTGAATGGTTTTTTATTTGTTGGATGATTGAACTTTAACTGGTATTGATTTCTCAAATTTTATGTTTACTGGACTTAAGTTTGGTATTGATATTAATTTTTGTTACTTCATCTTAACATAGAACTATGGAGATAGATGGTACCCTCGAGAAAGAATAAGGAAGCAATGAGAAGTGTTGAAATTGTATGAATTATGAGGAGATTGAAATCTTTCTTATTATTGAAGTTCATGATACAAGGTCTTTTATGCTACAAGAGAGAATATTACCGTTATGCTATATTTCTACTTTTGGTACCTATACAGTAGAGTACCGTTTATTTTCTTTCTCTAAATAGGATTTCCTATTTGATCTAATCCTAGCCCTTTGATCAATGATGAATCTCTGAGATCAATTCTACTCTATGTCTTATATAATTTTAACACTCCCCCTTAAGCTAGGAATGTATATATCGTACAATCCTAGCTTGCTTGTAATATTGTCGAATTGTTTTGGATCCAACCCTTTCGTAAAGACATCCGCTAATTGTTCATTGCTTTGTATATACGGTGTCTCTATTTCTGGCTTGGACTTTTTCTCTCACAAAATGGCAATCTACTTCTATGTGCTTGGTCCGCTCATGGAACACCGGATTCAATGTGATGTGTCGTGCGAAGTTGTTGTCACAATACATTTTCATTGGTTGATTGACTTCGATGCCGATATCCTTAAGAAGTTGTTTGAGCCACACTAATTCACTTGCGGTTGACGCCATGGCTCGATACTCTGCTTCCGCGCTAGATCGTGCCACAACGTTTTGTTTCTTGCTTTTCCATGTGACTAAATTTCCGCCTACAAATGTGCAAAAACCGGTAGTGGACTTCCTATCGAAACTCCCGGCCCAATCTGCATCGGAATAGCCACATATGACATTAGAATTATTGTTTTTCATTAATATCCCTTTACCGGGTGTTTTCTTTAGATACCTCAAAATTTTATTTATGGCCTCTAAGTGCGGTGTTCTAGGTGAATGCATAAATTTACTAACTTGGCTTACCGAAAAGGAAATATCCGGACGGGTTACGGTAAGGTAAATTAATTTTCCTACAATTCTTTGAAATTGGTTTATATCTTCTAACAATTCACCATCTTCACTATTTAATTTACATTTGCTATCAAAGGGTGTGGAGGCCGGTTTGCACCCTAATTTTCCGGTTTCTTCTAAGAGATCTAAAATATACTTTCTTTGTGAAATAAAGAGTCCCAATTTTGAGTAGGCTACTTCTATTCATAAAAAGTATTTTAGATATCCAAGGTCCTTGATATCAAATTTCTCCTTCAATTGATGTTTGATTTTTTTGATTTCACCTATGTTGTTTCCGGTAATTATAATGTCATCTACATATACTAAAATAATGGTAGTGTGTTTACCATTATTTTTTGTGAATAAAGAATGGTCCGAACTACTAATTTTAAAATCACACAAAATTAAATAAGAGCTAAGCTTGCCATACCATGCTCGAGGAGATTGCTTCAATCCGTAAATCGACTTATTTAACCTACACACTAGGTTAGAATTATTTTCCAATTTATGTCCGGGAGGTAGGTTCATGTATACTTCTTCTTCAAGTGTTCCTTGAAGAAAAGCGTTCTTGACATCCATTTGGTATAAATTCCAATTATTGTTTACCGCAATGGAAAATAAAATTCTAACGGTATTCATTTTGGTCACCGGTGCAAAAGTTTCATTATAGTCAATTCCGTATGTTTGAGTGTAACCTTTTGCAACTAATCTTGTCTTATACCGTTCTATGGTACCATTACTATTGTACTTAATTTTATAAACCCATTTACAACCCACCGGTTTTTTTAACTTTGGTAATTGTACAATCACCCAAGTTTCATTTTTTTCTAGAGCTTTTAGCTCTTCTTTCATGGCTTGACACCATACCGGACTTGTAATAGCCTCTTGGTAATTATTCGGTTCCAATTCTTTTTGGATGGTAGTCAAAAATGCAAGATGTAAAGGCGAAATATTTTCATATGATAGAAACTCTTCAATAGGGTATTGTACCGTATAGGTTACATAATCCCTAAGTCTAGTAGATGGTCGAGTAATTCGTGAGGACCGTCTAACTTCTAAATTTTCTTCTATCTCATGATTATTATTATCAAGAGTATTTATGTTGGTCTCTTCTTCAAAGTTATCATCAAAAATATGATTAATATTTTGTTCACTTTCTTGTTCCTCAAAATGAGATATTATAGGTCTTACTTGTTCTTGTGTATATGGTGTCTTAAATAATTTTTTGAAATATGGTTCTTCTTCACAAAATATGATATCTCTAGACATAAATAATTTTTTGCTAATAGGATCATAACACTTGTAACCTTTTTTGTAAGTAGAGTACCCCAAAAAAATAGCTTTTGTTGACATAAAA
Organism: Carex parvula; assembly: GCA_025461045.1. Taxonomy (NCBI): domain Eukaryota; kingdom Viridiplantae; phylum Streptophyta; class Magnoliopsida; order Poales; family Cyperaceae; genus Carex; species Carex parvula. Next base: position 86,173 of record JAJGRW010001772.1, on the reverse strand, counting down.
TCAAGTTTGTCTTTTCTTTTGATTTTTGTAGGGCGCAGAAAGTTGCACAGCGATTTTGGAAGGTGTGTGCATGTGTATTTAAATGTCTCATGATTCAACGCTCTCGATTTTTAGGACATGGAAGAGAACATCGAACTTGAAACATTCATTTCTATCTTTCTGCTATTCCTTCCGGTTCACCCTCGACAGACCTACTGTTCATAATCAGTCCATCGAGAGAGTTTAATGATTGTGGGGACGTTTAACTCCCAGCGGGCGCAAGCCCCCGCTGTTAATTACATCAGATGACCCTTCCAAGCCATACTGAACACCTCGTCCATTCCGGGATTTGGGGCCTATTTAAGTGAATTGAATAATGGGGCTAAAAAGGGGACTCATGTATTGACATTGGTTTTGATTTGGTTTTCTTGGTTTGGATATTTGTGTATGTATAATTTCATATTAAAGCAATGTTTATTATATTTTAAAATAGGAATTTGGATATTTGAGAAGTGTATATACATTGTTTATTTACATCTGACTCATAACATATTTATTCACATTTTTGTTAATAAATAAGATCGTTTAAATTTGGAGAAAGGGTATTTTGGTCATTTCAAAACTTGGCTGATGGCTGGACATGTTCAATTTTGTTTAGAGACATGGAGGATTTAATTTGGGTTCATTTGGAGGTGGTTTGAGTTGATTTGGATTTGAAATGAAGAAGTTATGGCCAAAAAGGACTGAAAAGGGCTTATTTGTAAAGCTTGATTCTTTCCAGGGACCTATTTGTAAATCTGGAAGAAATGGAATTTGTGATTTGGATTTTAGACAAGGTTTTATGTGAAAATTGGGCCTTTAAAGGCTTGTTTGAGAGAGTTTTAGGCTGGCAGGGACCTATTTGTAAATTTACAAGGGTTTCGCTGTGATTACAATTAGTCAGAGGGGCTTATGTGCAAAAGATTTTTGATTTAATTATTTTATTGATTATCTGGGTTTTGAGATTTGTATTGGGCTTTGAGATGTGTGCTTTGAGCTTCAAGATCTGTGTTTCCATTTAAGCTTTGTTTTGGCGCTGGAATCAAAAGGCTCATATTGCTTTAAAATCCGTGCAGCTGGAATATGAAGGGTATTTTTGCTTGTATTTAGGTCTGAACTTCAAAAATTCATATTAAATTGAATAAAATCAGAAAGATATGAAATTTGTGTCCATTTTATGTATTTTGAAGTACTTTATTTAATCATGATGTTTGCTCTTTGATTTGGATTTTTAGCCGATCTGTACTGTTCATTTTACCAGCAGCAGCTTATTATTGTTTAAATGCTGATTTCCTGTTTTTAAAACTGAACTTTGAAAATTCATATAAAATCGAAAAAAGATCAGGAAAATGCAAAGTTTGTGTCAATTTTGTGTGTTTTAAAATTCTCTATCTGATGGCGAAGTCCATTTTTCATTTTGGTCCCTGTGTCAGTTCAGATTGCTTATTTTACCAGCAGGGGTCATTTTGGCACTTTTGAGTGTTTTCCTTGTACCAGTGGTACATGCCTTGAGATTTGATACTGGTACTGTTCATTGGCTGGTACCAGAAGCTGTGGAGAACATTTATCATGATTGGTTTTGAGTTCTAACAAGTTTGAGTAGTTTTTAGGCTACAAGTTGGTACCAACAAACAAAAGGAAAAGGAAAAAAAAAATCCAAAATTCCAAAATAATGTTTCTTTAAATACCAAAAATCTGTCAAAATGTGGTTTTATGCAGGGAAGCCCCTGATTTTGCTTAAAATCATGTTTTTGCATAATCTCGCTTGATAAAGAGACAAATCATCAAGAGGTCATTGATTTAAATGTGTAATTGGCCAATTTCAACATCATGAAAGCCTTGTTTACAATTTAAACCTTTCTCTTTCACCATTTGCACAAAGGACTATTTAATTTCTTCATATAGTGCATTTCATACACATAACATACACTTATGCTCAAAGAAACTAATTAGCACCATTTATGCAACATGGGTCTCATACCAAGGAGATTATAATGGGAACTATACAGCTCAAACCACCATAACTCGTTTTTGTTACTTCTAATCTTTTCTAATAAAATAATCAAACAAATTGGATGCAATAGGAACTATACAGCTCAACACATGCATCTTCATTACTTAATTATTTTATACAAAGATTAAAAGCATAGAAGATCAAAGATTCGAAGAGATCATCATTTTTTTTTATATATTTCGGATTTATATATTTTTTTAGTAGATTTACTTGAAATAAAGCGCAAAAGGGAGATAAAATACCAAAAACAACATATATACATATTTTTGTTTATAAAGGCAGCAAAGAAGAAGAAAGAAAAAGAAAAGAAAGAAAAGAGATTTTTTTGTTTAATATATTTATGCATATATTATTTTTTTGCTTGATGATCATTGAACTTTATGTTTACTTATGAAATAAGCTTAAAACATCATGAAGCTTTCTCATTTTGCATTTTCACAAAAGTTCGAAATAAAATAAAGAAAACAAAAGAAAAAAATATAAAATGAAGGAAGCTCCAAGTATGTAAAGAAAAAAAGAGAGGAGAAGAGATATAATATAAGAAACTATAAACAAAGAACATTCTTTCATTGATTCATGATTAATATACATGAAAACAAGCTCCATTAAGCTTCTACATTGCAAAATCTCTACCTATTTCTAGTTGGTTTTTTTGATTTGAGAAGAGAAGGGATTCGGCCTTGGTGAGGTGTATATGTTGTGTGTGTTGTGTTATGTGTGGTATATATGTTGTGTTCTCTCTTGTGTATTGCCTCCTTTTTTTGTAGTGTCTATCTTCATCTTCAAATGAGGGGTTTATATAGGCTATGGCAAGGGGTAGAGCCTAGGGTTGAGAGGAGCCTTGTTGGCATGATCCCCACCACTCCTTTGCATTAACTCTCATCCAAAGGTTTAGATGCATCCAAGTGTCATGCTTATCCCTCAAGCTTGAAGAGAATATTCTTGGCATTTTAGCATCTTCATTGGTCATGTGACATGTGTCCATTGGAGCAAATATCTAGAGCATATTCTAGAATATATTTTTCCCTCCCATCTTGGCATCTTCAATGGCCATGTGACATGTGTCCATGGGAGCAAAATATCTAGAGCATATTCTAGAATATATTCTTCCCTCCCATTTTGGCATCTTCATTGGTAGTGTGACATGTGTCCATGGGAATAAAATATCTAGAGTATATTCTATCCTCTCAAATTGGGCCATGCAACAATTGGGCTAGCCTATTTAATTTCGGTTGAAGCCTTTACCCAATTTAATTCGGGCATGCAACATCTCCAACTTTCGGCCTATTAATTGAAGCAGCTCCAAATATTTTAGTTCGGCCATTTAATAATTTAATTCGAATATATCATATGTATTTCGGCAGCAGCTTCAATTAACAAGTTAACCAACGCCATTTTTTATTTATTTCAATTCCCTTTTTTTTTCATTTCTTTTATATATATTATTTGTTAACATATATATATATTTTTTTATCCAGACTTTTTAGGGTCAAACAATTTTACAAAGCATGTACAACCAAATACTCTTAAATGATCAAGATTAATTTTTTGTTGGTAGAGAATTTCTAGTGGACTTTTATTTTTTAAAATGACGCTTGGTAACCTATTAATTAGATGTGTGGCACAAAGAATGGCATCCGACCAATAATTTTTTGAAACATTATTTTGAAATAATAATGCTCGTGTCATTTCTAATAAGTGTCTATTTTTTCTTTCCGATACTCCATTTTGTTGAGGAGTATTTATGCAAGTTGTTTGATGTATGACTCCTTTTTTTTTAAAAAGATTTGTAAAGTTTTGATTTATAAATTCCGTTCCATTATCCGATCTAAAAATTTTAAGTTTACAATTAAATTGGTTTTCTATGAGACATAGAAATTCTTTGAAACAATTAAAAATTTCATCTTTAGATTTTAATAAATATAGCCAAGTGGATTTAGAAAAGTCATCAATAAATATAACAAAATATCTAAATCCATTATAAGAGTCAATTGGGGCTGGACCCCATACATCGGAGTGGACTAAATCAAACACCGCTTCACTTTTACTACAAGATTGAGAAAAGGGAAGCTTTGTTTGTTTTGCCAACTTACAAATGTCACAATTAATACATTTTGAATTTGGAAAATCTAATACACTATTTAGAATCTTGTCGGATGGATGCCCGAGTCTCCTATGCCAAACATCATAATTAATGGATTTTGCGGAAGCACAAAAATCTAACTTTTGCAAATTGAAAAGATAATGTCTATTTTCAAGAATTCCTTCCCCAATCTTCGTCCCGGTTTCCCGGTCCTGAAATTCAACATTTTTATAAGAAAAGGTTGCATTGCAATTGAATTCTTGTGTCAATTTTCCTATAGAAATTAAATTTATAGGGAATGCTTTTAAATATAATACGTTATTTATTTTATGGTTACACACGTTAATTTCTCCTATGCCATCTATTTGTACTTTCGTACCATTCGCTACTAACACATATTGGTTGTTTTTAGTCAAGTCTAATTTGGTAAAAAATTTCTTATTACCGAACATATGGTTTGTTGCTCCACTATCCAAAATTATTTGGTCATATAAATTAAAATTTCTTGAGTGAGAAACGATACCGCAAGAGTTAGGGGCACCTTGATCTTTAAACCACACAGAGAATTGCTGGAATAGATGCTGCAGCGAATCCTGTGACCCATCTGACCCAGTTCGGTTGGAGGCAGAGGCATAGTCGGTCATGTAACCCGACTTGGGTTCGGACTCAACCCATTTGGGTTCGGATTGAGCCCCAGCAGTCCCAGCCGCTAGCCCTCTTTTCTCTTTCTCTCTTTCGCCCCCTTTACTCCCGTCGCCTCCTCTGATCCGATCTTGCGCCTTCCACTTCCCCGGCTTGAGGTGGGGGTGCAGGAACCAACACCTCTCATGGGTATGGCCTTCCTTTTTGCAGTGAGTACACACCCCGCCTTTCTTTTGATTTTGCCGAAACTGAGAATTAGGGTTTTGTCGGAATTGAGCAACGAAGGCTTGGGTTTCGTGTCCCTCGCCGGAGGAGGCTTGTGGACCGCCCATAGTGAGGCGCCTCGTTTCTTCTCTTTGAATCATGGCAACGGCGGCTGCGGTTTTGGGAAGTTCGGATCCGAGTATTATTTGCGATCTAATTGCCTCGTAGCTTGAATCGAGACCCGCAAGGTAATGGAACAACTCATCTTGATCTATTCTTTTTCGGAGCTCTATTGGGTCTGTGGTGAAAGGCCTGTAAATTCGAAGTTCATCGAATTTCTTTTTCATGGCACCGTAGTATTCTGTGTTGGATTTAGCTCCTTGCTTTTCTTGTTCGATTTCTTGCATGAGTCTAAAAACATGGGAGTGATTTTGCTGTTGGCTGAAAAAGGATTGTATATCCTCCCATAACTCTCGTGATGTGGAACTGTGGTGAAACAAATCAGAAATTTCTGATTCCATTGAATCAAAGAGCCAAGTCATGACTCTGTGATCTGTGGTTTGCCATTTTCGTAAGGATTGCTTTTCTGGTTCAGTTTTGTTGTCTGGATTGGCTATTTTTGGTTTGTTGCATTCTCCGATGATGAATTCAAGTTTTTCTCGACTGCTTAGAGATAAGGTTACGGCTCTCGACCATGAGACATAATTTTTGCCATTTAGCAGATTATGGGTGAGTCGAGAGGAGTATGTAGCATCTGAAGATTGCTGCCCTTCTTGACTCATTTCTATTTTGTTGATTGTTTCTGTTATGGTTCTGTTATGGGTTTATGGTATGTTGGTTATGTATCAGTTTACTGGCATCTGGATTTTTTTGGTTTCTCAGTAAACTGGTAACTGTCACTGTTGCGATTTTGGAGTTTATGAGATTATCAGAACATGCTCTGATACCATGTTGAAATTGTATGAATTCTGAGGAGATTGAAATCTTTCTTATTATTGAATTTCATGATACAAGGTCTTTTATGCTACAAGAGAGAATATTACCGTTATGCTATATTTCTACTTTTGGTACCTATACAGTAGAGTACCGTTTATTTTCTTTCTCTAAATAGGATTTCCTATTTGATCTAATCCTAGCCCTTTGATCAATGATGAATCTCTGAGATCAATTCTACTCTATGTCTTCTATAATTTTAACAAGAAGCAAGTAGATGGAGTCGAGCATGATGAGAAATCAGTTAGAAGGCAGCTAGTTGCAGTACACATTAGGTACTAGTACGAATTTGGTACATTTACAAATTCGGTACTAGTGCATATCTGATACTGGTATGTACCTGTACCAGTTCTTTTAGTTTCAAGTTTGTTTCTGACTGATTCTTTATATTTATATACTAAATGGTAGGAGTTGCCTATGGTGGAAAGATTTGATCACAAGGGCAAAATTGTTATATTGTATAAAATGAAATCGTTTTCGTTTTAGTAATAGTTTCCAACCAAGAGTGAATAATTCAATTTGTTTTCATTTTAGGTTCCAATCAATAAAATTCAGTTGGAAATCATCAATATTGAATTCTTCTCTATTGAAATCAATTGAACTCTTACAATTTTTATGACTTAATGTGAATTAATGTGATATGTATATACTACCAACTTTCCTTTATGACTTAATGTGAATTCTAGTTGGACTTTCAGTGTATAGTTGTGTATAGTTGTTATTTTGGGCCGATATAATATATTAGAGCATCTACATTGAGTTTCTATTAAAATAGTTTATAATATGATGTGACAGTTTCTAATTCAGTTTCAGGGATGTGTGAGGGTTTCTTATTTAAAAACTATACAGTAAAGTTTCTTATTAAGAAACTATTTATAAATTCCATGTTGACTAAATGATTTGCTCAAATTTTTTTAATTTGTTTTTAACGTGATTTAATATAAACTCTAAAATTAATTTCAAGGATAGGAGAGTTAGAAACTTTAATTTTTAAAAAGTTGTTAACATTTATTTAAAAATTCATTTGAGTTGCTGGATATAGATGCTCTTCGAGAGTCAACCGACATTTTCAAAAATAGTTCAATTGGTGAAAACTCGCTTGAAGCTGGTTGAACCCGGTTTTCTACAGAAAACTCGGTATAGAGAGGAGATGAAACATACCAGCAAGTAGTAGTTCAAAAATAATGCCAACAAATGGAAAAATAAAAAACAGAGCTAATATGAATTGATACTCAAAAAGAAAATTGAATCACTTGACCGCTTCCAAGATTGCAAAATAAAAATAAAAAATAATGCCAATAAATGAAAAAAAAAGGAGCTAATATGAATTGATATTAAAAAAAAATTGAATCACTTGACCGCTTCCAAGATTGTAAAATAAAAATAAAAAATAATGCCAATAAATGAAAAAAAAAATGGAGCTAATTTAAATTGATACTAAAAAAAAATTGAATCACTTGACCGCTTCCAAGATTTCAAAAAAAAAATTGAATCAAAAGAACTATTAAACAAATTTATAAAATTGAGTCAGAATATATATATATATATATATATATATATATATATATATATATATAAAATTTACATTCATGTTTAGAATGGCAGTATAACATTCAAAATTATAATAACAACATTTTTATTATGTTTTTGAAGCTCAGATATGATGCAAAAAATATAGGACCTGGATTGGCTTATCTGTAACCATAAAAAAATATTAATTGTGTAGCGAGTCGTTTGTGCTCAAGATATCAATTGGTATATATTTATTTGCTTTTTCGTGCCACAGACGATGGATGACCTGCCCTGTGTTAGAATCAGTGTTGTAAATAACGGTATGCGCTCGTCGAATGGACGGGGTACCACCAAGCAATTAATTGGTATGCGGTTGATTAATCGGAATTATGCGACTGATTAATCGTTTTCATTAAAATTATTTGTATATATTTATAATTTATTAAAAATAATTTATTTAACTCACCAAACTTATCAAATAAACTTAATTTAACTTAGTTCTATTATTATAACATGACACTACGTTTATTTCTTCTTAACAATACATACGCATGTGTAAGTAACACATTTATTTAATGCAAAAATAAATTCGAAAATTAAGCCTTTTCAAATACTAATAACATATTATTTGAAAAAAAATGAGATATTTTCAACATAAAATCACTAAATTTAGTTTATGATAACAACTTAATTTCATATATAAACATATCGTACTAATTGAAAAAATTATATTAGTAAGTAAGAAAAATATATGCTATATAAATAATAGAAGAATTAATCAATTTTAAATTAAGAAGAAAAAACATATATAAAAAATATTGGATATATATCCATGTACAAATAAAACTACAAAATCTATGAAACGATTAAATAGATGAAACTGCAGAGTGGGCCCTTGAAGACAGAAATTTCATGGTCTACATATATATAGTTTAGTTTATTGTACCTGAATTGGTTAAGTTGAATACTATGCTCAGTGCTTTAATTTTGAAGTCCATACTAATTAACTTGTACTAAAAAACAAGTAATAATAATATAAAAATAAGCAGTCTTTGACTATTGTACATATTTATTAATTAGTTGTATTATTTTATTTGTAGACCCTTAATTTATACATACGTTGACTTTCAAAATATATGAAAATATTTTCTGTATGCATAATACAAATATTCTTACTAATTTGGCAATAACTATATGTATAGAAATATTCAATGAAAATAAATTAAATGTCTGCTAGCAATTGTATATATATAAGAAGAGGATAGTTCAAAGCCACCATAATTTATACCTCCTTCATACCTTTACTTTTAAATTTTCTATTAACAAAAATTTAAAAATATATTTGTGAAAATAAAACTGTTATATATGATCTATATTATTTATCTATGGGTAAATAAATAATTATCACTTTTCGTTTTGAATTTTATTATGAATCAACAAGTTGAAAATTCAATGTCCAGAATTTAATTATCTATGTCTGTGTATTTTTGCAAGCTCTTGATAATAATCAAAACAAAGTCAAAATATCATGACTTTTACCTATGCATAAAGAAAATAATATAAATCATATCTAACCATTTTGTTGAGTAGAAATGTGAGGTACAAAGCACAAAACACCACATGATAAGCTTCCCTAGAGTGTAAAAAACATGCTGGTCGTGATTAACACGTCATGATTTTAGTCTCGTGCCGTGTTGTGGAATGGTTACGCCACGTGAATCATGCCATATACAAACGTGCTGCGATGAAACTTGACTCGTGTGACTTGCGTGACCATTTGATCATAATCAATGTTAGTTTATTCAAGATTCACCATTTGGTTAAGATCTAACGGTCCAAATTACACATGACTCTCGTGACCATGTGACGTGCCGTATCGTGCCAAATTTTCTAAAGATAGTCACAGCACATGACACGCGAGTCACGACATGGTACCAACACACATGTCAAGCCGTTCCGTACCGTAACCGTACCGGCTCCACCCCTGTCATTTTTCCCACTCTAAGCTTCCCCATGCAGTAATTGATGTAATTCCCAGATTTTCTCTGCTTCTTCAAAACAAAAGTTATGAGCTCCTCATCAGATAAAGATTATATATATTCTATGACGGGCATTGAATTTTATTCAGATATTATTCGAACTCATTAATATTATTAGAGAAATTTAGATATATACCCATCATATATAACTTAATTAGTGATTTGGATATTTTCCATCAAAATCTAAGAATCAGTTATTTCCCATCTAAATTTACATAATTTATTTATATCCCCATTGCTTGTTTCAATCAATTCAAAAAAACAAATTAGTATTAATAAGCAAAAAAAAATGTCAAATATGATACCCTTACATTTAAAACACTGCACCTCCGTTCCTTGGGATGGAAATTGAAATAAAATGAAGAGGAGATCAACAATTCGCCCGATCGAGCCATCGTCACAACCGCATGCACGACCATGGTTCTGTTAATCTAAATTTGTAATGCTTGCATGCTGCTACCAATGTTCAATAAGAATATGCTCTTAAAGAGACATTAGTTGTTTGTCCCCGAAAATTGCATTTCAGATTTGTATCCATGAGATTCAATTTAATATTAATTTCATGCAATTGTATCTGTAAAATTCACAACTTCTCTTAAGCAAATTAGTCTTTTGCAATAAATTCTTGATATATATACCAGCTAGATGCACCAAAAAGAAGTGCTTAATAAATTGCTCGGGATATTTTATTGGATGAAGCCGTTGGAAACAAGTTTAAAATCTTCTCAATTTCATAAAACTAACGCTCTTTGATGGACTGCCTACATTGCTCATTGATGTGTTGGTGGTTTTGAATGAGCATCAAATCAAATACAATCTGATATTCAGTCGGAACTGTTGGATTCACTTTGAGATTCATCGAAAATTAAAATTATAAACTGTCCGCAAATCTAAATAGAAACATGAAATCTAAATAGAAACATGAATCTAGATCAGACATTAGACAAAATTTGATCGGATGCCCTCAGACCATCTTCGCAGTACCCCTTCACTTACATTTTTTCTTTACAAGAGGCTCCAGTATAGAATATGTTTCCAACTTTGAGAGAAATATCTGAGCCCTGCCATCAATAAGCGTTCCCACAAACCCAGCTATGACCAGTACCGTTACAATACCGGTACCACATTACATTATTGTACAAACAATAACATTTTGACAGAAAGCAGAAAAAATGTGATTACAGAGAGAAAAATCATTTCCATTCCTTCTTTGTCAGCTTAACTAAAAACGATGCAAACAAACATATGCACAATAATATAATTTATAGTCTCAAAATTTTGTTGTGATAAAATTCCCGTAATAACCAAGATTCTTTGCAATGTTTGAAGCAAAGAAATAATTAACCCATAACCAGTGGCGGAACCGGGAATGATCGGTAGAGGGGGCCTAACTAATTTCTTTGGGCCAAGCGGGGGCAAGGGGGGCCTAACGAGTTTTAACTAGTTATCAGATTTGAAATTTCTTTGGTCCGATGCATTTTGACGATATTGTTCTGTACAGATTGAATCTGATTACACTGTTGTAGTTGTTTTTAGATGATATATATATCTGTATTACTGTATATTTTCTAGGCCAAGGGGGGGCCAAGGCCCAGGCTGGCCCAGGCCTTGGTTCCGCCCATGCCCATAACAGCCAAAGCATTTTATAAAAACCTCAATACCACATATGTCACATACCAGTGAGAACTTCAAATACATGTATCAGTATCTTGTGCCAATACTTGTTTTTTTGTATTAATACCACATGAATTGTGCAGTGAGCTACACCATAAAAATTTCAAACAACAACTGCTACTTAGTACACATTTTATACTTCCATGCAGTACATAAGCACAAAATACACACAAATAGTCCAATTATATAAAAAATCCTTCTGAAATTTCTGAAATTATAACAAAAATCAAGGTATTAATACAAAAAAACAAGTCTCAAGGTATTAATACAAGGTTTTTGAAATTAACCAATTACCAATTCAAAAACCAAATGCCCTAGACATAATTCAAGATATGTGACCAAAACAAAAATAACAAGAGAAAAATAAAATCATACATTAGAGAACTAGACTTCTGAACTAATACTATACATCAGCACACATTGTCCTATAAAGTAGGGTGTGACTAAGCACTTTCACCATAATCAACATGTGCCACAATTAAAATTATTAATAGCTATTGGTTGTCATCTTCATGTTTTCTTCCATCTCTCATCTCAGAGATAAGTTTCTTCATTTCATCCGGATTCTCATGATTGCTTACTGCATTGAGAAGTATGTCAAAGGTGACATCATCAGGTTTAAGGCCTTGCTTCATCATCTTCTCGGCCAAATGTAGAGCCTCACTGATTCTGTCATTTTTACAATAACCGTTGATTAAGGTATTATAACTGTGTTGGTCCGACTTAATGCCTTTTAAAGCCATCCTTTCTAAAAATTCGGCTGCTTCATCGAGGCGGCCTTCTAGCACAACCTTGCAGCATTGCATTGTAAGTGATTACATCTGGTTTCACCCCTCTTTCCTCCATAAAACTGACCAGATTCTCTGCTTCACAAGTTAACTGTTGCTTGCACAAGGAATCTATTAATGCATTGAAAGTCACTACATCAGATGAAATGCCTTGACTTACCATATCACGGAATACCCCAATAGCACGGTTCCAGCCACCGACAGCTGAAATCCCATAGATAATAGAACTGTACGTTACAACATCTGGCATCACCCCTCTATCGATCATCTCCTGAAGAAGCTCCGAAGCACGCAAGAAGGACCCCTTTTTGCAACAACCATCTATTAAAGTATTAAATGTGAACTCATCGGCTTAAAGCCACAACCGACTAATTTGTCATATATTTCAAAAGCCTTGTAGATATCACCAAGTCCACAAAATCCGAGAATGAGACCATTGTAGGTATAGATATTAGGAGCAACTCCTTTCGCAACCATTTCATCAAACATTCTCAAAGCACTATGCATGTTGCCCTGGCTACACAGATTATGAATGAGAATGGTGTAGGTGATCACATCTGGAACAATGCCTTTAGCAACCATTTCATCAAACATTCTGAGAGCACTATGCATGTTGCCTTGGCTACACAGACCACGAATGAGTATGCTGTAGGTGATCACATCTGGAACAATGCCTTTAGGAACCATTTCATCATACATCTTCAAAGCACCATGTGTGTCATCCTGGCTGCAGAGACCATGAATAAGACTGTTGTAGGTACGCAAATCAGGAACAAGTCTACAAGCAGGCATTTCATCGAACACCTTCCGTGCTGTGATAACATCTCCACTTTTGCACATGCCATCTATGAGAATGTTACAACTGATCACGTTGGGCCACACTTTTTGAGCAGCCATCTCTTTAAATATCTCTACAGCCATGTCAATATCACCCTCTTTGCAAAAGCCGTGGATTAGAGTGTTGTAAGTAATAACATTAGGCTTGCAACTACCCTCGTCTCGTGCCATCTGACGACACAGCTCAAGCCCAAGTCTAGTTTCACCTGTGCTGCAAAGACCTTCAATAATTGTGTTGTAAATGATCAAATTAAGAGCGCATCCCATGAGAGGCATTTTAGCAAACACCTTAGCTGCAAGTCCAATCTGCTTTGATACACAGAGTCCCTTGATCAGGGAGCCAAACATGATGGTATCAACACCACATCCTTCTCTCAGGGACTGACCAAGCACACAGAATGCAAGATCTGCTCGACCCATGTGACGGCAGCAATCCATGACAAGGCTGAAGGTAAGGATGGTGGGAGAGACGCCTCTATCTCTGGTATGCTTCAAGCTAGTAAAGAGGTTGAGTACAGTTGAGTAGCAGCTGGAGTGTTTAGTTTTAGAAATGGCGGCAAGAAGGTTGTTGATGGTGAGAATGGATGGCGGGTGATTTTGTGGGGAGAGGAGGCGATGGAAGAGAGACACGGCCTCGGGCAGCTGTGTGATCTCTCCAGCTTGGATTCTCTTCCTCACCAATCTCTCCAGGTGACCACCCAAAGGTTTGGCTGCCTTGGCATTCATGGATAAAACCAAGCTAGTAAAGAGGTTGAAACTTTGAATCTTGGTCGCAGCCTCGCAGGTGTTAGAGAGGAGAGATTCTCGCTCTGTAAACAAGTCGGAGGTGTTGTGTGGGCAGTGGGCTTATTAGAGGCTGAAAGAGTGAAGAGGGCTTCTTCAATTACGGATGTGGATGTGGATGTGGACTTTGGATGTAGATCCGAAAATATCAACCCAATAACCCAATAGATGAGAATATTTTGGGAGAGGTTTTTATTTTTGGGAGAAGTTATTTCTTTTGAGTTGCATTAGGATGAGTTTCTTTCAAAAGTGTCTTTATTTTTTCTCTTTTTATTTCTGCACATTATATAAAGGTCGTGATCAAACGTCATATAAAATCGATAATTAATTGTTATTCTGACATTCAATTGACATTCATATTGAACACCATATAATGTAGCACATCGAATGAAATCGCATAATATATTCACTTTATATTTATGCTAGCATTGCGTATTGTTTAGATCAGTCGATCCTCTATTGATTTATTTTTTATTTGAAAAGACTTGATCAGTAATTGGGGAATATTTGGTGTTTGGAAAAAAAAATTAAAATTAACAACTAAGAATGGGAAACTTCCTTCACAGTTTGAAATTTTAAATTAGCAATCGAAATTAGCCCAGCTACCATCCTCTATATACAACGTCAAAATAAGTTTAAATGTAGTTATTAGCCATTTACTTAATTTCATACGTTATATATAATTTTATAAGAATTGCTTAGAATTTATTGTAAATTAAAGTTGAAACAGTGTGTCACAAATTATAAATCTAGCAATTCTAACTTAGCTAAGTGTATTAGTAATTTGAGATAGTATATATACTATCAGCCTTGATATACTGGGATCAATCTACTAAATATGAAATTATACAATTTATGTGTTAATATGTTATGATTGTCAAGTCGATAGAAGTTGAGAGTTACAGTGCAGCTGAGACCATGCTAGATGTGGTCATGAAGGTACTAACAAATTGTGATAATGCAACCATAGATGAGATTGAATTTGATTCTTTCTAATTATAATATGCTATTAATTTGGTGAAATTGATGCTTAATTTGTTCTCTTAAAGCTGCATTATAATTAATGGAATAATAAAGTATTCGTTTCGGATAACATTTTCTTTTAAAAATAATTAACTGGCAAAATGTCACCTTACAAATTTTATTAGGAATAATTTTAACAAAATATTATTGTACATATAATTATAAGAAATTAATGGTGTAACGGATTCTTACAACAAAAATAGTTCCCTACGACTCCATTAAAACTAACACGTCCTACTGCCCTCTAATATCTAAATTATACATCAGTCAGGTAATGCTGGTATACAATAACTTCTATACAGGCTACTGGTATGCCCAAGTTGTCGTCTCCAACAGTTAGCAACACAACACTATCCCTTAAAGTGCCGATATTTTTATTTATACCATTTTTAAAAAATCAATTAATAAAATAACCACCGTTTTGCTGACAATTCTAAATCTAACACGGCCGCAGAATGCCGGAGCGGACCCTCATATGGGTCCGCAGAATGCCGGACCGGACCCAGGTCCGCACTATGCCGGAGCGGACCCTGTTCTTTATATCCCGAAAATGACAGGGAAATTTCATTCCACACTCTCACACCTTCTCTCTCCTGAGTTAGCTCTCTGATCTGTAAGTTTTTTCTCTCTTCTTTTAAATTTTTTATTTTTATTTCAGTAGATTAATAATTTAATTAGAATAATTAATTTAGCAATAATTAAATTAGAATAATTAATTTAGTTAATTTTTAATTGTAGGTTTCTTCTGTATTGAATTGAAAAAATGGCTCTTATGGTATCCATCTACACTGGTGGGGATGTTTTAACAGGTCCTAATGGGGTTTACTATAGTATTGGACCTGTTACTGTGATCCCGGTATTGCCGGGTACTGATTATTTGGGACTTAAATCAAGTATATGTCAGAATTTGGGGTTGGATCAGGGTCAGTATGACCTTAAAATTGATGCCAAAATTAGCATGCCGACTAGTTCGGCACAAACCTGGTTCCAACTATTTCCAATTCAGAATGAGGGAGTCTGGCAGGTATTGTATAACCAAATCATGAGTTTTTCTGGGGGTGCATACAAGATAATTGACCTATATGTGGAGGTTACCAAAGCCCGGCATTCGAACCCAGCTATGAGGTTAATCCAGGGTCGTAGTCGGGGTAACTCATCTGACTCTAGTCCATCCCCTGTCCAAATTGACCAACCGTCCAGTAGTCGGGCCCCAGTTCAGAGGGACCGACCCTCCCGTCGGGCCCCATCCCAGACTGACCAGCCTTCATCTAGTCGGACCGCTCATTGGGGTCAAACTTGTAATCCGGATGAATCCGATGAAGAAGTGGATCCGGAAATACTAGAGGCAGAGGAAAATTGGGGTCATGTTGATCCTGAGGGTATGAGCGATTATTCTGACCAGGAAGATACCGGGCCTGTGCTCGGCAAACCAAGGACTTTCAAGATGGATCGCGGGTTTCGGATAATGGATCGCGGGTTTCAGCACCCGATTCATGCTTTCAACGACACATCAGGGTTTATGGAAGCCAATTCGGGTTTGTTTGGAAGTAGGGCAGAGTATGAGAATGAATTGTCCGAGGGACAAACATATGACTCAAAAGAGGCAATGAAGAGCGCAATTGCCAGGTTTCACATCCTTTGCAACAAAGAGGTAAAACCTACGCACAGTGACCGCACAAGAATGAGGTTCAAGTGCAAGGACAGTTACTGTGGGTGGTACATACTCGCAAGGGCCACCGGTTATGGAACACAATGGCGTGTCTCCAAGTGCCCAACACAACATTCATGCCACGCGGATGCGACAAGAACAGATCACGCCCAGTTGTCAGCTACTATGGTTGCCGAGTGTATATCGGCTCACATGAGGAACGATGTCGACTTGAGTATTCAGGCTGTCCGAATTGCTGTTGCTGAAAGGTACAACGGTCAGATACCGGCGTACAACAAACTATGGCGTGGCCGTGAGTTGGCAATAGCCCGTCAATTTGGCAGTTGGGAGGGGTCATATGCTCTTGTAGTTCCATTGTTGGAGGCAATCAAAAAAAGCAACCCAGGTACTACATTGTTCCTTCAATTTTTACGTCATTTCATTATCAATCAAAAATTGAACTTATTTTTTTAAATTTATTGACAGAAACATTGTTTGAGGTGACCTCATATCCCACTGGTGAACCTGGACCATGGAGGTATTTTCATAGGGCGGCTTGGGCATTTGGATCGTGCATAGCTGCTTTTCAACATATCAGACCGGTCATCACAGTTGATGCATGTTTCCTGTCAGGCCGGTATAAAGGTAACTAATTTGATTGTTTTCACTTTATTTATTTTAGTTGATTTTGGCTCTTACAAAATTTATTTTACCACAGGCAAGCTGTTGATTGCAACCGGGTACGATGCTGAAAACCAGCTCCTCCCGTTGGCTTTTTCACTGGTAGAATCAGAGAGTTATGACGATTGTGCGTGGTTCATGAAATGGTTGCGCTGTAATGTAATCCGCTCCAGATTCATGTGTGTCATCACTGATAGGGGAAAGGGTATCAAGAAGGTGTTCAGACAAGATGATATGGGGTGGAACGAGGAGGATGAGGATCAATGTGTTCACCGTCTTTGTGCTACTCACATAGCCGAGAACATGAAGAAGAACGGTTGCAGTGATAAGGCAATCTGTTTTTTTAGAATATGTGTGGCTAAGAGGAAGATGAGGAGGTACGAGCAAGGAATGCAAGCAATGGAGCAGGCATGTGACATTGCCCTCAATTGGCTGGACGGTGTGAGTAAATATTTGGATCAAGATGAGAATTAGTGCCCCAAACCATGGAAGATATTCTAAGCACTGGACGGTGGTTACCGTTGGGGCATCATGACTACAAACGGGTCCGAGTCGCTTAATAAGGTCTTCAAGTCCTCTCGTAGGCTACCGGTTGCAGTAATAATTGAAGACACATTTTACAAATGTATGACATGGTTTGCGCAAAGGAGGGCCAAAGAAGAATGAGAAGTCAGTCAAGGTCAACAATTCTCGTGTCGTGTGCATCAGGTACTTTTATTTGTAGTTCTTTCTTCATAATTTTTAATGAACTTTGTTAAAAAAATCTGACTTCTTCATTATTTTTTAATTTTTCGTAGCTGATCAACAAACGGTTCGAGAGGTCCGATAAAATGAAGACGTTGGGGGGCTTTGGAAACAACAACGAGTTCGAGGTAACCTCCACACAGAAGAGAGTTCACGCTTTCATACCTGACGATTCTGGTCGGTTTACCAAGGCCAATTACAAATACACGGTGATAATCGGGGATGATCACACGGTAACTTGCACGTGCCAGAAGCCTCAATTGGAGAGAATACCGTGCTCTCATGTTCTGTCCGTGTGTCGTCTCCGAGGCATCGACCCTGGCGTCTTTGTAAGTCACTACTATCACATCCATACACTGATCAACACATGGAGCGCACAATGGCATGTCTATGGAAATCAGTCGGAATGGCCTCAACACAATGGCCCGGTCCTTGTTCCAGAGAAAAAAAATATTGCTGTGGGCAGAAGACAGCACGACAGAATTCCGATGTGGATGGACGTTCTACATAATAGGAGAAGAGGACACCAAGCCGGCCGAGATACACAAGAAAGACAAAACAGAGCTGCTCGAGCTGCACAAGATTGAGAGTTAATGTTGCTTTTTTAATTGTACTCGTAAAAATATTGTTTATTTTCGGTTAATTAGACGTATTTGTAATTTCTGATAACATTAGCATTGTTCTATTGTATGCTTCTTTATATGGCTCCTTGTTCTATTGTAATGTTTTTTTTTATCAAACAAACGACGAACAACAATTTCAGATTAAACGACGTTTCAAACATAAGTAATTACACACAACTTTCAGTACAAACTTTACATTTTTGATAAAAATTTCCAAAACAAAATCATAATCAACTTCAGAATCAGATTAAAAAAAAAAAAACATGGGCCGCTCCGGCATAGTGCGGACCCGGGTCCGCTCCGGCATTCTGCGGCGGCCCCCAAATGGGTCCGCTCCGGTGTTCTGCGGCCGTGTTAGATTTAGAATTGACCAGAAACGATGGTTATTTGGTTAATTATTTTTTTAAAATGTTATAAATAAAAATTTCGGCTTAAAGTGTTGAGTCAGTTGTGACTACTTACACAACACATTTTCCCACAAAAGTAGAGTGTGACTACTTACACACATGCACACCAAATTCACCATAAAGAACACGCAGAACAATTAAAATTATTACTAGCTATTATTGATTTTTATCTTCATGTTTTCTTCCATCTCTCATCTCAGAGATGAGTTTCTTCATTTCATCCGGACTCTCATGATTGCTTAATGCATTTAGAAGTATGTCAAAGGTGACATCATCAGGTTTAAGGCCTTGCTTCATCATCTTCTCGGCCAAATGTAGAGCTTCTCTGATTCTGTCTTTTTACAATAGCCGTTGATTAAATACTATAACTGTGTTGGTCAGGCTTAATGCCTTTTAAAGCCATCCTTCCGAATAATTCTGCTGCTTCCTTAGGCCGGCCTTCTAGCACATAACCCTGCAGCAGTGATGTGTAAGTGATTACATCTGGTTTCACCCTCTTTCCTCCATAAAACCAACCAGATTCTCTGCTTCACAAGTTAACCTTTTCTTGCACAAGTTACAATATTACAATATTTTTCCTATTTCAACCCAGATTCTCTGCTTCACAAGTGATTACATCTGGTTGCACAACTGATTACATCTTTTTTCTGTTTCAACCCTCAATAATCACAAATTACAATATTTTCACATCTTCAACCTCTAGAATTATAACACTGTACAAATAGATCTTTAAAATTGCAAGCAACAATACACTAAAAAACACTGGTACTAGTGAGCAAGGATACCAGATATTCAGAAAAATCGGTAGAGAGCACTGGTAAAATCAACAAAGAAAGAAAAAAGAAAAATGTTATATAGGATTTCTACTAGAACCAACATAGAGAGGGAAAAAAATCAGAAAAAAAAAAAAATCTACTTTGACAGATGTGGTCAACCCAGCTTGCTAGTGATCTCAAGCAGTTCTAACTAACAGAGTTACGAATCACCCCATTATGTACAAATACTGTAAACCTCCATCCAAACCTGTCAGGAGTCTTTTTTTCTTTTTCTTGTTGTAATTGTACTGTGCTACCTTATGATGTCTAGCCAACTCTGCGCTTTTGGTTCTGGCAGTTTTTGGTTCTCTGCCATTGTACATATTTTCTATTATGTGATGGCTTATGCTATATCTGGCAAGGGTACTTCTCAAATATTGGGCTTGCATCCTAGTTTTCTTTGCCATCTTATGTGATGGTATATGGGGATCATTTCTATTTTACGATGGGATGCAGGTGGGTTTCTGTAAATGTGTATGTTGTGGGGATAAATTCTGCTTTGTTACTGGTACCGACACAAAAGGCCACTTACTGGTACAAATAGATTGGGTTTGAGGTACCGGTATTAGGTACTGGTATGTTTTAGTTGCTGGTATGCTTTATTTACTGATACTGATAGATTGGATTTAAGGTGCTGCTATCGGTGCTAATATGTACTGTTAGTTTGGGTTAATGTGCTGATATTAGGTGCCAATATGGATGTGTACACTGATCACTGTGTAATCATCAAACTGGTGTTACTGAAAGCCTATGGGCCTGTTGACAAAAAAGAAAAAGAAATAACCTGTCATGAGTTGACTTATAAAGTGGAGTAGAGAATAAAGTCCCTAAGCATACTTGTTCAAATCTGGCAATGGCTACCCATTTAGGTTCTGCATGCTGAACACGTTTCTTGCACTCGATTCTTATTTTCTAGTAGTACTATTCTATTTCTGTTTCAGAATTTGCTTATCGAAAGAAATTGACCTGCGCCTCGTTTGTCGCCAGTGAGCCATCCTTCTGTCTTGAGAAGGAAAGGAGAAACACCAGTCAAAATGATCCAATTAAATACACACAAACGGTCCAATTAAATAAAAAATCCTTCTGAAATTTAGACTGAGCAATTGCAAATAAAATGCAAGTATTGTAAGATTTGTAACAAATATCAAGGTCTTTGATGAATTCATAATGTAAACCCTTCTCAACTATACGATCCGGAGCAACTCCTTTCACAACCATTTCATCAAACATCCTTAAAGAACTATTTGTGTCACCCTGGCTGCAAAGACCATGAATAAGACTGCTGTAGGTATGCAAATTGGGAACAACTCCACAAGCAGGCATTTCTTCGAACAGCTTCTGTGCGGTAATTACATCTTCATTTTTGCACAGGCCATCAATGAGAATGGTACAAGTGATCACGTTGGACCTCACTTCCAGCAGCCATTTCTTTAAACATCTTTATAGCCACGCCAATCTCACCCTCTTTGCAAAAGCCGTGGATAAGAGTGGTATAAGTAATAACATTTAGGCATGCAACTAACCTCTTCTCTTGCCAACCTACGACACAACTCAAGCTCAAGTCTGCTGTCCCCAGTGCTGCAAATACCTTCAATAAGCGTGCTGTAAATGATCAAATTAGGCACGCATCCCATGAGAGGCATTTTAGCGAACACCTTAACTGCAAGCCCAATCTGCATGAATGCACAGAGTCCCTTAATCAGGGAGCCAAACATGATTGTATTAACACCACATTCTTCTCTCAAGGACTGACCAAGTACACAGAATCCGAGATCCGGACGACCCAAGCGATGGCAGCAATCCATGATGAGGCAAAAGGTATGGATGGTGGGAGACTTCTGGCATGCTTGAAGTAATTAAAGAGGTCAACTACAGTTGAGTAGCGGTCAGAGTGTTTTATTTTAACAATGGAGGAAAGAAGGCTGTTGACGGTAAAAATGGATGGCGGGTGATTTTGTGGCAAGAGGAGGCAATAGAAGAGAGACGCGGCATTCTTGCCTCCATTGCTAAAACAAAACACTCTGACCAATCTCTTTAGGTGACCGGCCAACGGTTTGGCACTTTGGCTGCCTTGGCATTCATAAAAAGAATTATAAAATGAGAAGTGATGTGATGGTTTAGTGTTGAATCTTGTTCGCAGGAGTCGAGAGGAGAGATTTGAGTTCCAATTGCGCATGGGGACTTTGGGTCTAGATCCAAAATATTACGAATGGGGACTTTCAGGGGAGTTCGGATATGCTAAAGTAACTCAATTTTTTTAGTTTAGATTCGGACCGTCAGATTAAAGAAGTCCGTGTGCTCCCCTCGGATCGTATTGGCATGGATTCAACTCGACGGTCCGGATCTAAACTCAAAAATTGAGTTACTTTAGTGGATTAGATCCAAATAATTCAACCCAATATAAAATTTCAAATAAGCCGAGGATGGTTGGTCAAATATAAAATTTCAAAGAACAGGGTTAAAATACACTATTGAGTTTGTGCTCCAATCATGCTCCACGTCTTTTTCTCATTTTTCAAAGTTCGAATAATTGATCTGAACCGCTCAATATGATCTTCATATTAAAATGTGGTTGGAGACAAAATTTTATATTTTGTTGAAATTTGTTTACTATTTTTTTAGATAGGTACAAAATCACTGTTTTGGATGATCCATAATATTCTAAAATAGTGATTTTATACCTATCTAAAAAATTAGTAAAAAATTTCAAAAAATATAAAATTTGATTTCCAAGCACATTTTAATACAAAGATCATATTGAGTGGTTCGAATCGATTGTTCGAACTTTAAAAATGGAGAAAAAAGACGTGAAGCATGATTGGAGCACAAAACCAATGGTGCATTTTAACCCTACTCAATTTCAAATGATGAAAAATAGGAATCAAGTCCCTATTGATATATTTCAATTTCAAAATATTAGTTAATCTTGGGCTAGAAAAACCTCTTTTGTTTGTTTGTACTAATACATATTTCAAAATCCCCTTACAAAATTTTTTGTTCCAAGAGATACAGATCGAATCTCTATGCATCCGCGATTGTCTCATTCATGCTACAAGTAGCAAAGTTTGGTAAAAAAATAGAAAAAAATGTTGGATGTCCAAGTTATGCTAATTTTTTTTTTTTTTTTTTTCTGTTTGAAAGCCCATAGGCGATTGCATTGATCTAACGATTTACAAAGTAGCTATTACATAGATTTCTTTTGTTTAAATTAAGAAGCATGAAAACCTATACATTGAGCTACTTGTAAAATCATCTAATTTGTTATGTCAGAAAATAACAGATACATGAAGCCAGAGAATGCGAATTGATCTATTCGCGCCCGATTAGCCAGTATGTGAGCCTTCCAATTTTCTTCTTTGGAAATGTAGACACAGCAGTGATTTTTTCGAGTTGCATGCAGTATATAGCCCTTCCTTAAAGACGAAACGTCTTCTTCTTTCCACAATCGACGCCGCCCAGAGGAATGCGCAGTCGAGAGGCACTGAATCAAATCAGACCGGGACAGTCACCACTCAGAGAGGAGGAAGAAGAGGGCACTGAATCAAACCGGACCGAGACAGTCACCACTCAACCGAAAATACACTGAATCAAACCGGACCAGGAACTGAATCAACCGGACCGGGACAGTCACCACTCAGAGAGAAAAAAGAAGAAGGAAAGAAGAAGAAGAAAGAGAGGAGGAAGGAGACAACTCTTTACAATCTCATCATCAGCAACAACCATAAAAGCACGTACCTTATTCACATATATAGTTATAGTAGATATTTATGAGAATTGAACGAATTTACAAACCCTCAGTCGAATCCGAAGAGTAATTCGCTCGGACGAGGCGACGAGCGGTGGAACTCTTAAACGGAGTCATTCGCTCGAAAGGAGCGAGACGAGCTGAATCGGACAGACGAGAGGGGGAGTGGAGAGGCGGAGCGGAGCGGATGGACCACGGATCGACTCTCAAAACCTTGTCTTCTGTCTCCCTTTCTTAATCGCCTGGTGGGAAGCGGAGTTCCCTATGTATAGCTTTTTTCTGTCTCTTGATCTTAACTTTTTGTTATGCTAATTTTCTCTTTTTTGAGAAATTAAGATCTATACTCATCTTAAATATATGATTTAGATATTTTTCCATCTAAATTTGAAATTTAGTTATTTCTCTATCTAAACTTAACTACTTTATTAATATATCTATTTCTGATTTCTATAATTTAAAAGTTTAATTGTAATAATAGAAAAAAACTTAATGGACCGTTTTACACCAACAGTTATTTTTATTTCAATAAATTTCTGTAGCCATACAATAATCAGATAAAAAAGGTACTCTGTAGCCATACAATAATTTTCTTGTAGAATTTTTCGTGTATATAGTCGACTATATTAGCGATCTTTTTTTTTCCTTTACAGTTCATCTTCGATCCCTTGTGCAAAAAAATTGATGCATGTATATCCTGCGCATCTGGGCCGACATTTTTATTAATATCCAAAGTTAATAACAAATTAATAAATTTACCCATAATTTCCGAGTTTATCTAAAAATATCCAAACTGGCCATAAAATGGCCGGTTTTCTCTTTTTTTTTTTTTTAGAGACACTATGAAAAACAAAATAATGAAATCTAACACTGAAAATTCAAATTTTTTTGTTTAAATTATTTGTTAGATTACTTCTTTTAATTTATAATTAGCATATTTATACTAAAATACACTAGATTACTTAAAATTATGTTGAATTACACTGAATTACATTAAATACGCTAAATTCCGGTAAATTACTGTGTGTCTATCAATGCACTGCATCAAGGAAAAGTAATTTTCTTTTGCGATTCGCATTGCATATGAAATGTGTGACGTGTCATTTCTTTTTATCCCTTACACCATATCATATCCATAAAGAAGAACATTTAAAAAAAATATCTCTATAAAGAAGATCACGATTAAATATTATAATTAGTTGTGAGAGTTAAATTGATATTGAGATTCCACACATTCAATTAATATCCTGATCAAACGCCATATAAAAAGAGAAAAAGTTTCTATACCCAACTCTTTATATCTAGTTTGTACTCGACCTTTCGAGTGTACTTTCTAATAAACTCTAACCGTCCGACTTTCCTTTTCAAAACTTTCACATATGCCTATTTATTTTGAAAATAATTTCCCGATTTCTCTTCTTCTTTTACGAAACCGAAACTTGCAGTCATGACTCTCTCCCATCGAGGTCAGACTTCTCTCCCTGCAACGGAGGCGGCGCCACCGCACCCTCCTCCTAACCATCGACTCCACGATCACAGATCTCGACGTAGCAACTGGTCGCCACGTTCGTCGGCCGCACTCCGTACCCGATCTCCTCCAGTGGCCGCGTCAAATAGGTCAGACTTTTCTTAATTGGAGAAAATTGTGTTTGGAAAAAAAAAATCCAAATTAACACCTGAGAATTGGAAATTAAACAATTTAGTTTCCTTTGAAGTTTAGTCTCTTTTAACTTAAATGTTTAACAATTTAAATTTCAAATGGTATTTTTTAATTTTAATTATTTTGTCTTAAAAGAAACTTTAACCGAACAACAATGAAGAAACATTTTTAATCGTGGTAGTTTGTCAATGTGCATATTAACAATTTTTATCTTTGAAAAAAGAATCGGCAGTTGTCTCGTTTATGGAATTCATATCACCTGTATTAACGCACGTTTGAGTTTAAATCTGATCTGTTCGTTACATATTAGCATGAATCTGATGCATTCGTTTGAGTTTAAAAATGATTTAGAAAGAGAGCTTTTATTTTTTTGAGAAACTCGGCAGAGGCTGCCGAGGTATATTAAAATAAAATCATGCATTAGAGAATTAAACTTTTGATCTAACACAACTTTTGTTTCTAATATACATCAGCACACGCATTGTCCCACAAAAGTAGGGGTATAGCTAAGCACTTTCGCACTTGCACACCAAATTCAGATACACGTACAACAACTGAAATTATTAATAGCTATTGGATTTCATCTTCATGTTTTCTTCCATTTCTCATCTCAGAGATAATTTTCTTCATTTCATCTGGATTCTTATGATTGCTTACTGCATTTAGAAGTATGTCAAAGGTGACATCATTAGGCTTAAGGCCTTGCTTCATCATCGTCTCAGCCAGATGTAGAGCCTCACGGATTCTATCATTTTTACAATAACCGTTGATTAAGATACTGTAACTGTGTTGGTCTGGTTTAATGCCTTTTAAAGCCATCCTTTCTAATACTTCTGCGGCTTCATTGAGATGGCCCTCTAGCACATAACCCTGCAACAGTGCTGTGTAAGTGATTACATTAGGATTGACCCCTCTTTCCTCCATAAAACTGACCAGCTTCTCTGCTTCACAAGTTAACATTTGCTTGCACAAGGAATCTATTAATGCATTGAAAGTCACTACATCAGGTGAAACGCCTTGATTTACCATATCGCGAAATACCCCAATGGCACGACTCCAGTCACCGACAGCTGAAATCCCGTGGATAATAGAACTGTATGTGACAACATCTGGCATCAACCCTCTATCGATCATCTCCTGAAGAAGTTCCAAAGCACGCAAGAAGGACCCCTTTTTGCAACAACCATCAATTAAGGTATTATATGTGAACTCATTAGCTTGAAGCCCACAGCCAACTAATTTGTGATGTATTTCAAAAGCCTTGTTGATATCACCAAGCCCACAAAATCCAAGAATGAGACCATTGTAGGTATAGATATCCGGAGCAACCCCTTTCACAACCATTTCATCAAACATCCTGAGAGCACTATGCATGTTACCCTGGCTGCACAGACCATGAATAAGAATGTTGTAGGTGATCACATTTGGAACAATACCTTTAGCAACCATTTCATCAAACATCCTCAAACCACTATCAGTGTCACCCTGGCTGCAGAGACCATGAATAAGACTGCTGTAGGTATGCAAATTTGGAACAAGTCCACAAGCAGACATTTTATCGAACACCTTCCGTGCTGTAATATGATCACCATTTTTGCACAGGCCATCAATGAGAATGGTACAAGTGATTACGTTGGGCCACACTTTTTGAGCAGCCATCTCTTTAAAGACATCCACCGCCATACCAATCTCACCCTCTTTGCAAAAGCCGTGGATTAGACTGCTGTAAGTAATAACATTAGGCTTGCAACTACCCTCGTCTCGTGCCATCTGACGACAAAGCTCAAGCCCAAGTCTGGTTTCACCAGTGCTGCAAAGACCTTCAATAAGCGTGCTGTAAATTATTAAATTAGGAGCGCATCCCATGAAAGGCATTTTACCAAACACCTTAGCTGCAAGACCAATCTGCTTCGATACACAGAGCCCCTTGATCAGGGAGCCGAACATGACGGTATCAACACCACATCCTTCTCTCACTGACTGACCAAGCACACAGAATGCGAGATCCGGTCGACCCATGTGACGGCAGCAATCCATGACAAGGCTGAAGGTGTGGATGGTGGGAGAGACGCCTCTATCTCTGGTACGCTTCAAGCTATTAAAGAGGTGGATGACGATTGAGTAGTGGCTGGAGTGCTTTGTTTTAGCAATGGAGGCAAGAAAGCTGTTAATGGCAAAAATGGATGGCGGGTGATTTTGTGGAAAGAGGAGGCGATTGAAGAGAGACACGGCCTCGGGCAGCTGAAGGCTCTCTCCAGATTGAATTCTGTGTTGTACCAATTTCTCCAGGTGAGGAGCAAAAGGTTTGGCTGCCTTGGCCATTAATAATTAATAGGGACTTCTTCACACGACTAGAGAGTAGAGATAAGAGATTGTCGCTGCAGGGTATAAGCCAATAAGCCAAGCCCAACATAAAAAGAGTAAAGAGGCTGGAGGATTGGGGTACTTATCGGATCTTAGATCTGAAAATATTCCAACCGCATCGGTCACTGAGATGGATTAATTTTTTTCTTGCGTTGATCTGAAGAGTTAGATTGATATTCAGATTCTTGATGTTCAGTTAATATTAGAATGGAATTAACAATGAATAAAGTCGTACATTGTATTGTTACTAGAATATATTATTCTAATCGTTGATTCAAGCGATATTGCTTAAGTGTTGAGAATCTTCACTTTTATCTTTAAATAATTGAATTTATTTGTCATGTTTGCAATTTAACAATATTTTTTCAATTTAGAATAATTTTATTTCTACAATTTTAATTTTAACATGACAATAAATATAAATTTTAAAATTAACAAAAAGAGAAATCATTTGTATTTACAAGAATGGAGATGTTCACTTGTAAAGTAATTATAATATCTCTATTCTTATATTAAGTTTGTAGATGTTTCTGATCTGCCAAATTAAAAAATTAAATTTCGGATTGAATATCAACCCTCCCATCAAATATTCTGATTATATGTATTTTTTAATTTTTTTACATGTAAAAGTCTAAATTTATTTAGACACATATTCGCCACACTTTTTCTCCACTTACAAATTGTATATTTTTCTGATTGGTCCTGATTTCTTTCTTTTATTTAGATGTCATTTAAAGAAATTTATGAATTGATTGATAATTGATTAGTCATCTCTTCATTTCTTTATATTTTTTTAATATCATTTGAGGAATGTTATTTTTCATTTAATATGTCATTTTATCGTTTGTGATTTTTTTTATGAAAATATGTCAAAAAAAATCAAAAAATATGTGTCATTTAAAATGTTATTTAAGATGTCATTTGAGGAATGTTACTTATGTGTAGATATCATTTAATTTATTATTTAAGAAATCTTATTTGTCATTTAGTCTAAATTTTTTATGAAAATATATCATTTTGTACGAGACTTTTTTTGTCCTCTTCTAATGTCCCGGTTGCAACTCACGGGCACGATTCTAGTCTTATTTGACACATTATGGACAAATTACTAATTTTGTAAATG
This sequence comes from Carex parvula, assembly GCA_025461045.1. NCBI lineage: Eukaryota > Viridiplantae > Streptophyta > Magnoliopsida > Poales > Cyperaceae > Carex > Carex parvula. Next base: position 57,756 of record JAJGRW010001772.1, on the reverse strand, counting down.
CTCCATATTTCTCTCTAATTGGAATTGCAAGTTATATAAGCATTTATAATTTTTTTGCAAGTGGGATGTACCGGTCGTCTATTGATTTATTACTAAAAGAATGAAAATCAATATTTTAGAACTGTAGACATGACAACAATAATATATAATTTACAATTAATAAAACTGGAAAAATGGTACGGATAATACTTTTGATATCATTATGATACCATAATTTTATTTGATCAGTCAACTATACCGAAGCATTTTTATTTACTTGGATTGCTTTTTTTCTATTTATTTTTCTAATTGGTTGCTTTGTTATTTCAGCCAAACTGGATAATGGCACAGTTAGCCTACAGAATTGAAATTTTCATACAAATACCAAACCACAATCATATTCTACTATTAACAAAAGAACACAGCGCCAGTATTCTTTAATTGGCGAGTATTTTACTCGATGATTGGATATAACAGTTATGAGTACTGACAGAAATAGCCCCTATGTCAAAAGAACCAAGGCAATCTCCAAATGCCTCCATGAATTAACCAATTACCAATCCACAAACCAAATGGCTTGCATAGAATTTAAGACCTGTACTCAGAAAACAAAAATAACAAAAGAAAATAAAATCATATAAGAGAACGAAACTTTTGAATTCATACTAGTTTTTCTTATATATCAGCACACCCATTGCCCCACAAAAGTACAATATGACTAAGCACTTCTGCACAGGCACACCCAATTCACCATAATCAACACGCACAACAATTAAAATTATTAATAGCTATTGGTTTTCATCTTCATGTTTTCTTCCATCTCTCATCTGAGAGATGAGTTTCTTCATTTCATCCGGACTCTCATGATTGCTTAATGCATTTAGAAGTATGTCAAAGGTGACATCATTAGGTTTAAGGCCTTGCTTCATCATCTTCTCGGCCAAATGTAGAGCTTCTCTGATTCTGTCATTTTTACAATAGCCGTTGATTAATATACTATAACTGTGTTGGTCCGGCTTAATGCCTTTTAAAGCCATCCTTTCGAATAATTCTACTGCTTCATTAGGCCGGCCTTCTAGCACATAACCCTGCAGCAGTGATGTGTAAGTGATTACATCTGGTTTCACCCCTCTTTCCTCCATAAACCCGATCAGCTTCTCAGCTTCACAGGTTAATCGTTGCTTGCACAACGAATCTATTAATGCACTGAAAGTCACTACATTAGGTGAAATGCCTTGATATACCATATCGGAGAATACCCCAATGGCACGGTTCCAGTCACCAACAGCTGAAATCCCATGGATAATAGAACTGTACGTGACAACATTTGGCATGACTCCTCTCTCCCTCATCTCCTGAAGAAGCTCTGAAGCACGCAAGAAGGCCCCCTCTTTGCAACAACCATCTATTAAGGTATTATATGTGAACTCATCTGCTTGAAGCCCACAACCTACTAATTTGTCATATATTTCAAAAGCCTTGTTGATATCACCAAGCCCACAAAATCCAAGAATGAGACCATTGTAGGTATAGATATCCGGAGCAACCCCTTTCACAACCATTTCATCAAACATCCTCAGAGCACTATGCATGTTGCCCTGGCTGCACAGACCATGAACAAGAATGTTGTAGGTGATCACATCTGGAACAATGCCTTTAGCAACCATTTCATCAAACATCCTCAAACCACTATCAGTGTCACCCTGGCTGCAGAGACCTTGAATAAGACTGCTGTAGGTATGCAAATCGGGAACAAGTCCACAAGCAGGCATTTCATCGAACACCTTCCGTGCTGTAATAACATCTTCATTTTTGCACAGGCCATCAATGAGAGTTGTACAAGTGATCACGTCAGGCCTTACTTCTTTGGCAGCCATTTCATCGAACACCTTCCGTGCTGTAATAAGATCTCCATTTTTGCACAGACCATCAATGAGAGTTGTACAAGTGATCACGTCAGGCCTTACTTCTTTGGCAGCCATTTCATCAAACATCCTCAAACCACTATCAGTGTCACCCTGGCTGCAGAGACCTTGAATAAAACTGTTGTAGGTATGCAAATCGGGAACAAGTCCACAAGCAGGCATTTCATCGAACACCTTCCGTGCTGTAATAAGATCACCATTTTTACACAGGCCACCAATGAGAATGTTACAGGTGATTACGTTGGGCCTCACTTTTTGAGCAGCCATCTCTTTAAATATCTCTACAGCCATGTCAATATCACCCTCTTTGCAAAAGCCGTGGATTAGAGTGCTGTAAGTAATAACATCAGGCTTGCAACTACCCTTGTCTCGTGCCATCTGACGACACAGCTCAAGCCCAAGTCTGGTTTCACCAGTGCTGCAAAGACCTTCAATAAGCGTGTTGTATATTTTTAAATTAGGAGTGGATCCCATGAGAGGCATTTTAGCAAACACCTTACCAGCAAGCCCAATCTGGTTCAATCCACAAAGTCCCTTAATCAGGGAGCCGAACATGATGGTATTAACACCACATCCTTCTCTCAAGGACTGACCAAGCGCACAGAATGCGAGATCTGGTCGACCCATGCGACGGCAGCAATCTATGACGAGGCCAAAGGTGTGGATGGTGGGAGAGACGCCTCTATCTCTGGTACACTTCAAGCTATTAAAGAGGTTGAGTACAGTTGAGTAGCGGCTGGAGTGTTTAGTTTTAGAAATGGTGGCAAGAAGGTTGTTGATGGTGAGAATGGATGGCGGGTGATTTTGTGGGGAGAGGAGGCGATGGAAGAGAGACACGGCCTCGGGCAGCTGTGTGATCTGTCCAGCTTGGATTCTCTTCCTCACCAATCTCTCCAGGTGACCACCCAACGGTTTGGCTGCCTTGGCATTCATAGATAAAATCAAGCTAGTGAGAGGTTGAAACTTTGAATCTTGGTCGCAGCCTCGCAGGCGTTAGAGAGGAGAGATTCTCGCTCTGTAAAGAGAGAAGAGGTCTTATTAGAGACTCAAAGACTGAAGAGGGCTTCTTCAATTACGGATGTGGATGTGGATGTGGACTTTGATGTAGATCCGAAAATATCAACCCAATAGACGAGAATATTTTGAGAGAAGTTTTTTTTTTTTGGAGAAGTCATTTCTTTGGAGTTGCATTGGGATGAGTTTCTTTCAAAAGTGTCTTTTCTTTTACTCTTTTTCTTACTGCACATTATATAATGGTCGTGATCAAACGCCATATAAAATCGATAATTAATTGTTATTCTGACATTGAATTGACATTACAATATGGACACCATACAATATGGCACATGGAATGAAATTGCACAATATATTCACTTTATATTTATGCTAGCATTGCATATTGTCTAGATCAGTCGATCCTCTATTGATTTATTTTTTATTTGAAAAGACTTGGTCATTATTTGGGGAATATTTGGTGTTTGGAAAAAAAATAAAATTAACAACTAAGAATGGGAAAACTTTTTCTTTCACAGTTTGAAATTTTAAATTAGCAATCAAATTTAGCCCAGCTACCATCCTCTATATACAATGTCGAAATAAGTTTAAATGCAGTTACTGGCCATTTACTTGATTTCAGTGTGTCACAAATTATAAATCTAGCAATTCTAGCTTAGCTAAGTGTTTTAGTAATTTGAGATAGTATATATACTATCAGCCTTGATATGCTGGGATCAATCTACTAAATATGAAATTATTCAATTTATGTGCTAATATGTTATGATTGCTAAGTCGATAGAAGTTAAGAATTACAGTGCAGCTGAGACCATGCTAGATGTGGTCATGAAGGTACCAACAAATTGTGATAATGCAGCAATAGATGAGATTGAGTTTGATTCTTTCTAATTGTAATATGCTATTTGGTGAAATTGATGCTTAATTTGTTCTCTTAAAGCTGCATCATAATTCATGGAATAATAAATTATTCGTTTCGGATAACATTTTGAGTGAGGCTACGGTACTATGCATAGCACGGTTTAGTCCATGCTACGGCTCAATCCATGCTATGCATAGCACCCTAGCCTCACTCTAACATTTTCTTTTAAAAATAATTAACTGGCGAAATGCCACCTTACAAATTTTATTAGGAATAATTTTAACAAAATATTATTGTACATATAATTGTAAGAAATTAATAGTGTAACGGATTCTTACAACAAAAATAGTTCCGTAAGACTCCATTAAAACTAACACGTTCTTCTACCCTCTAATATCTAAATTATACATCAGTAAGGTCATACTGGTATACAGTAACTTCTATACATGCTACTGGTATGCCCAAGTTGTCGTCTCCAACAATTAGCAACACAACACTATCCATTAAGTATTTTTTCCTATTATTAAATTATATTTTAAGGAATAAAGTTCATAAATGAGCATATTAATAAAAATAGTTAAGTTACAAATTCAGCTGGAATAGCAACTATTATATATGCTACTCCATTCTAAATTTCAGCTAGCAAACAACCCCTAATAATCAAAGAGAAGAACAGATACAATGCTATTTTAGGTTATCAGTAATAGCAGTGTATTAGCGAGGGTAAAATCCAGAGCAGTTCACTTTTCTTTACCTGACACCGGAAAAGACTCATATCTTAGATATTAAGGTGAAATCCAGTACCAGTGGGTGGATGAGACCAGTGGCAGTACCAGTGAGAGCAAAAACTAGTACCCGTACCAGTGACGGCAAATGGCAAACTCCAGTAGCCGTACCGGAGACTTTGTGAATCAAAATAGTACCAGTGGCTAGAAGAAAACAGTACTAATGACCCAATGAAACTAGTACCAGTATCCAAGCTGCAAAATGGGAAATTGGACAGGCTATTTAAATGGGAAATTGGACAGTCTATTTAAAAGATAGGTACCAGTAACAGCATTGGGTACGTATTACCTTAACAAAAAAAATCATGTATTTGTGCAGCCTTTGCAAATTCGTCTGCCTCGACGTTCAGGTCCCTAGGCGTATAGACACATCTGAAATTGGGATTGATTGCCAGAAGCGCCCAACTAATGGGATATCTGTGGATTTGTTGGATATGGGTAGAGAAACCAAGCGGGTTCTGTCCAGTATTGTGAGTTTTTAACTTTTAAAGAAGCAATTCAAGCTTTGTAGTAGGCTAGACAAATTTCATCCCATGACAAATACCAATCAGAACTTTTTTTGTATGACTAAAATTCAACAAATAATTAGTTTTTTTTTCAAAAAGGACCGTACCATATTACATATATGGTCAGTCATCATGGTACCAAATTCAAGGTTTACAGATTATCTCTCATGATTTTTTTTTTGAATTGAATTTGCAAAAATGAAAAAAAAAAAAAAACATAACTTTACTTCACTATGTCAATCTGTCAAACACCTTATGAGCATCATAAAATAAACCATGACTGGTCTCCCATTTGGTCCGTACCAGAAATTCAAAATCTATCAATCAACATTTTTAATCAGCAATATCCAAATGCCTCCTTGAATTAACCAATTACCAATTCACAAACCAAATGCCCTGTGATGACCACAACAAAAATAACAAGAGAAACATAAAATCATACATTACAGAACTAAACTATTGAACTAAACAAAATCCAAGAACGAGACCTTTGTAGGTATAGATATCCGGAGCAACTCATTTCACAACCATTTCATCAAACATCCTCAGAGCACTATGCATGTTACCCAGGCTACATAGACTATGCATAGTGCTTTGAGGATGTTTGATGAAATGAATGAGAATGTTGTAGGTAACACATCTCGAACAATGCCAGTCGCAGCCATGTCATCAAACATCCTCAAAGCAGTATGTGTCACCGTGGATGCAGAGACCATGAATTAGGAGCACATACCGTGAGAGGCCCTTACAGATATACCTTATCTGTAGATATGTTTTAAAGGAATGGCGGCTGAAGAAGTGGTTTTATAGTTGTAGTTTGGTTTTATGGGCCGATTTGGGCCATGAAAATCAGACCTGGCCAACACAAAAAAGTTGCTAATAAAGGAATCTGAACCCATTGGTCTTGAAATTATCTCTGAGATTTTCACCAGCCCATAAAATAAGCATTGATTCAATATATTTAATATTTTAAAAGTAAACCATTACTTCTGAATATAAGTTCAGAAATTTACAATGGCAGATAGCAAAACAAATGCAAATGATAAGATCAAATTTTCACTCTGTTTTAAGCATATTTCAAACAATTATGCTTATGTTTGCTCTATATCTAATTTTCAGTTTGTTTAGTCTCAATATTTTGTTTGAACATGTTCCCTGAGGGTGGTTTACAATCTGCAAAATATTAGACAATCTTGGGCTAATACATATTTCAAATCCCTTTCCAATTTTTTTTTCCAAGAGATATAAACTGAATCTCTATAGCATCTGCGGTTGTCTCATTTATGCTACAAAGTTCTATCAATAAAAGAAAAAAATGTTAGATCTCCAAGTTATGCTGAAACCAACTGTCTAATTTTCTCTTTTTTGAGAAATTTAGATCTATACACATCATAAATAGTCATGCAGATGATGATTGGATGGTCCAGATCCAAACAGAAATATTATGTTACCTTAGGTGATACGAATTCTCCTGGCACGAGCGTCTTCTCTTCTTGTATTGCAAGGCCAATGTTCATTCATTACAGCTCATACTGCAGCTGGAGTAATATATACTCTTGAGGAAGCTAAGAAAATTTGTTAAAAAATGGTGTTAAAAAAAGTACCATGATATGTTGAGAAAATTTCCAAGCAATCTTGGAAGACAATCAAAACATTCTTAATTGCAGCTTTCAATTGGAAAACAGGTAGTTGTAATCAGACCAAAAAGGTACTCTGTAGCCTTACAATAATTATCTCATTAACACTAGGTTTCATGCCTGGAGAAGTTCAACAATGTCACAAGCTGGAAATTAAAGGAAATGAACAAAAACTAAGGAGAAGTAATGATCACATACAGTTGAATCAAATCAATTGCAGGGGGCAAGAATAACGTATTTCGAGCTTAAACTATTCTTCTAAAGCAATCACTATCTTTATAGAGTCAAGGCTGGAAATGCACTTGTGGGCATAGTGACAAATAAATAGTTCAGGTTTGGTTCGGCGGGGTCAAAAATTCATGATTCGGGAATAATTCGGATATAATTTGGGAATGATTCGGTACCACAAGGAAGCAAAACAAAAAAAAAACAAAAAAAAACCCCAAAAAACAAATTTTAATTTTTTTTCGCGTTTTATTTGCGAATAACTCGTGATTCGCGTTTTATATGCATTTATTCACGAATAAAATGTATTATATTTTTTTTTTGCATTTTATTCGGTGTTTGGTTCGGAAACGTCGAAAAAACGAATCAACGCGAATAACTCGCGAATTGTGTTACTGTGCCGGTGGGCTGAAGAAGGCAAAGGATTTTTGAAAACCTAAATAATAGATCAGTAAGGTAATGCTAGTATACAATAACTTTTATACAGGCTATTTGTAGACCCAAGTTGTCATCCCTAACAGTTATACATTAAAACTAACACGTCCTACTGCCCTCTAATATGTGAATTATACATCAGTAAGGTAATGCTGGTAGACAGTAACTTCTATACAGGCTACTGGTATACCCAAGTTGTCATCTCCAACACACAAAACTTTGAATGAGAAGCAAAACTATCCATTAAGTTTTTTTTTTTCTGTTTTTAAATTATATTTTAAGGAATAAAGTTCATAAATGAGCATATTAATAAAATAGTTAAGTTTAGATGGGAAAATAACTAACTTTTTTAAATTTGGATGGAAACAATATCTAAATCATATATTTATGATGGGTATATATCTAAATTTCTTTTTTTTTTTTATATCCATAACACATATTCAATAATCAATATCAATGATAAGGCTTCCCACAAATTTAGCTATGACCAATAGCATTATCATACCAGTAGCAAATTACATTACTAGTACAAATAATAGCATTTTGACAGAAAGTAGAGAAAACAAGGAGTACCAGTGATATAGTCCGTTCAACTCAAGTTGCACGGTTAGTAAGAAAACAAGGAGAAAGGAGCAGGTCGAGAGACAAAAAATATCAAAAATGAATTTCTACTAAACAAGGGAGGTAAACAAGAGGCTATTCCATACTTCTGTTCGATGTTTGGCGTGAAATTTCAAGACAGAGAGAAGAGAGAAGAACAACCCTAATATTTGAGCAGAGAGAAGAGCAGATACAATTCTATTTTTGGTTATTTTTGGTGCATAATGCTACATGTAGGGGTGAAAATGGAGCGAATACGGAGCGGATAGTTGTAAAACCATATTCATATCCTTTTTAATTTTTTGGATACAGATACTGATCGGGTCGGATATTTATTAAAATAATATCAAAAATACCAAAGTTTACAATATTTATCTAATTTTAATGGGAGTAACAATATTTTTTTCATAATATATATTAAAATATATGATATATATCTACTATTTGGATACGGATAATTAAAACGTAAAACCATATCAGTATCCATATCTACACAGATATTCGGATATCGGATATCCACATCAAATTTTTCGAATACGGATCGGATATTATCTATCGTTTTCACACATGTAACATGAGAGTATAGATTCTGAGTAATGATAGAAAGGGCCCCTCTGTTGAACTAACCAATTACCAATTCTCCAACAGAATGTCTTGCATAGAATTTAAGACTTGTGCTGACCAAAACAAAAATATCAAGAGAAAAAATAAAATCATACATTAGAGAACTAAAATTTTTGAACTAATACCAACTTTTTTACATATATCAGCACACAAATCGTCCCAAAAAGTACAGTACGACTAAGCACTTTCGCACTTGCACAACAAATTCACCATAATCAACAAGTACAACAATGAAAATTATTAATAGCTATTGGTTTTAATCTTCATGGTTTCTTCCATCTCTCATCTCAGAGATAATTTTCTTCATTTCATCCGGGTTCTCATGATTGCATACTGCATTTAGAAGTATGTCAAAGGTGACATCATTAGGCTTAAGGCCTTGCTTCATCATCTTCTCGGCCAAATGTAGAGCCTCACTGATTTTGTCATTTTTACAATAACCGTTGATTAAGGTATTATAACTGTGTTGGTTCGGCTTAATGCCTTTTAAATCCATCCTTTCTAATAATTCAGCTGCTTCATCGAGGCGGCCTTCTAGCACATAACCTTGCAGCAGTGATGTGTAAGTGATTACATTAGGTTTCTCCCCTCTTTCCTCCATAAAACAAATCACCTTCTCAGCTTCACAGGTTAATCGTTGCTTGCACAACGAATCTATTAATGCATTGAAAGTCACTACATTAGGTGAAATGCCTTGAGTTACCATATCACGAAATACCCCAATGGCACGGTTCCAGTCACCGACAGCTAAAATCCCATGGATAATAGAACTGTACGTGACAACATCTGGCATCACCCCTCTATCGATCATCTCCTGAAGAAGCTCCGAAGCACGCAAGAAGGACCCCTTTTTGCAACAACCATCAATTAAGGTACTATATGTGAACTCATCTGCTTGAAGCCCACAGCCAACTAATTTGTGATGTATTTCAAAAGCCTTGTTGATATCACCAAGCCCACAAAATCCAAGAATGATACCATTGTAGGTAGAGACACTAGGAGCAACTCCTTTCGCAACCATTTCATCAAACATCCTCAGAGCACTATGCATGTTGCCTTGGCTGCACAAATCATGAATAAGAATGTTGTAGGTGATCACATTTGGAACAATGCCTTTAGAAACCATTTCATCAAACATTCTGAGAGCACTATGCATGTTGCCTTGGCTACACAGACCATGAACGAGTATGCTGTAGGTGATCACATTTGGAACAATGCCTTCAGCAACCATTTCATCATACAACTTCAAAGCACCATGTGTGTCACCCTGGCTGTAGAGACCATGAATAAGACTGTTGTAGGTACGCAAATTGGGAACAAGTCTACAAGTAGGCATTTCTTCGAACACCTTCCGTGCAGTGCTAACATCGTCATTTTTGCACAGGCCATCAATGAGAATGTTACAAGTGATCACGTTGGGCCACACTTTTTGAGCAGCCATATCTTTAAATATTTCTACAGCCATGTCAATATCACCCTCTTGGTAAAAGCCGTGGATTAGAGTGTTGTAAGTAATAACATTAGGCTTGCAACTACCCTCGTCTCGTGCCATCTGACGACACAGCTCAAGCCCAAGATTGGTTTCACCAGTGCTGCAAAGACCTTCAATAAGCGTGTTGTATATTATTAAATTAGGAGCGCATCCCATGAGAGGCATTTTAGCAAACACCTTCACTGCAAGCCCAATCTGTTTCAATACACAATGTCCCTTGATCAGGGAGCCGAACATGATGGTATTAACACCACATCCTTCTCTCAAGGACTGACCAAGCACACAGAATGCGAGATCCGGTCGACCCATGTGACGGCAGCAATCTATGATGAGGCCGAAGGTGTGGATGGTGGGAGAGACGCCTCTATCTCTGGTACACTTCAAGCTATTAAAGAGGTTGAGTACAGTTGAGTAGCGGCTGGAGTGTTTAGTTTTAGAAATGGTGGCAAGAAGGTTGTTGATGGTGAGAATGGATGGCGGGTGATTTTGTGGGGAGAGGAGGCGATGGAAGAGAGACACGGCCTCGGGCAGCTGTGTTATCTCTCCAGCTTGGATTCTCTTCCTCACCAATCTCTCCAGGTGACCACCCAAAGGTTTAGCTGCCTTGGCATTCATAGATAAAATCAAGCTAGTAAAGAGGTTGAACCTTTGAATCTTGGTCGCAGCCTCGCAGGTGTGAGAGAGGAGAGATTCTCGCTCTGTAAAGAGTGAAGAGGGCTTATTAGAGATTGAAAGAGTGAAGAGGGCTTCTTCAATTACGGATGTGGATGTGGATCTGGACTTTGGATGTACATCCGAAAATATCAACCCAATAGATGAGAATATCTTTGGGAGAAGTTATTCCTTTTGAGTTGCATTGGGATGGGTTTCTTTCAAAAGTGTCTTTATTTTTTCTCTTTTTTTTCTGCACATTATATAAAGGTCGTGATCAGACGCTATATAAAATCGATAATTAATTGTTATCCTGACATTCAATTGATATTTAGATTGAACACCATATAATATAGCACATCGAATGAAATCAGACAATATATTCACTTTATATTTATGCTAGCATTGCGTATTGTTTAGATCAGTCGATCATCTATTGATTTATTTTTTATTTGAAAAGACTTGATCAGTAATTGGGGAATATTTGGTGTTTGGAAAAAAATTAAAATTAACAACTAAGAATGGGAAACTTTTTCCTTCGCAATTTGAAATTTTAAATTAGCAATCAAATTTAGCCCAGCTACCATCCTATATAAACAACGTCAAAATAAGTTTAAATGCAGTTACTGGCCATTTACTTAATTTCATTAAGTTATTATATAATTTTATAATAATTGCTTAGAATTAATTGTAAATTAAAGTTGAAACAGTGTGTCACGAATTATAAATCTAGCAATTCTAGCTTAGCTAAGTGTATTAGTAATTTGAGATAGTATATATACTATCAGCCTTGATATACTGGGATCAATCTACTACATATGAAATTATACAATTTATGTGTTAATATGTTATGATTGTCAAGTCGATAGAAGTTAAGAATTACAGTGCAGCTGAGACCATGCTAGATGTGGTCAAGAAGGTACCAACAAATTGTGATAATGCAGCGATAGATGAGTTGGGTTTGATTCTTTCTAATTATAATATGCTATTAATTTGGTGAAATTGATGCTTAATTTGTTCTCTTAAAGCTGCATCATTTTAATGGAATAACAAATTATTCGTTTCGAATAACATTTTCTTTCAAAAATAATTAATTTGGCGAAATGCCACCTTACAAATTTTATTAGAAATAATTTTAACAAAATATTATTGTACATCTAATTATAAGAAATTAATGGTGTAACAGATTCTTACAACAAAAATAGTTCTCTAAGACTCCATTAAAACTAACACGTCCTACTGCCCTCTAATATCTAAATTATACATCAGTAACATAATGCTGGTATACAGTAACTTCTATACAGGCTACTGGTATGCCCAAGTTGTCGCTCCAACAATTAGCAACACAACACTATCCATTAAGTTTTTTTCCTATTATTAAATTATATTTTAACAAATAAACTTCATAAATGAGCATATTAATAAAAATAGTTAAGTTTAAATTTCAGCTGGAATAGCAACTATTTTCAGCCGGCAAACAACCCCTAATAATCAAGAGAAGAACAGATACGAAATAGGTTAATTTGGTGCATCATTCAAAATGAGAATATTAATTCTCAGTAATGACAGAAAGGGCCTCTCTACTGAACTAACCAATTACCAATTTGCCAACCGAATGTCTTGCATAGAATTCAAGACATGTGCTAACCAAAACAAAAATATCAAGAGAAAAATAAAATCATACATTAAAGAACTATACTTTTGAACTAATACTATTTTTGAATATATATCAGCACACCCGTTATACCACAAAAGAAGGGGTACGACTAAATCGCACTTGCACACCAAATTCACCATAAAGAACACGTACAACAATTAAAATTATTAATAGCTATTGGTTTTCTTCTACATATTTTCTTCCATCTCTCATCTCAGATATAAGTTTCTTCATTTCATTTGGATTCTCATGATTGCTTAATGCATTTAGAAGTATATCAAAGGTGACATCATCAGGCTTAAGGCCTGCCTTCATCATCTTCTCGGCCAAATGTAGAGCCTCACTCATTCTGTCATTTCTACAATAACCGTTGATTAAAGTATTATAACTGTGTTGGTCAGGCATAATGCCTTTTAAAGCCATACTTTCTAATAATTCAGCTGCTTCATCGAGGCGGCCTTCTAGCACATAACCTTGCAGCAGTGCACTGTAAGTGATTACATTTGGTTTCACCCCTCTAACCTCCATAAAACAAATCACCTTCTCAGCTTCACAGGTTAGTCCTTGCTTGCACAGGGAATCTATTAATGCATTGAAAGTCACTACATCAGGTGAAATGCCTTGACTTACCATATCACGAAATACCCCAATGGCACAGTTCCAGTCACCAACAGCAGAAATCCCGTGGATTATAGAATTGTACGTGACAACATTTGGCATCACCCCTCTATCTATCATCTCCTGAAGAAGCTCCGAAGCACGCAAGAAGGCCCCCCCTTTGCAACAACCATCTATTAAGGTATTATATATGAACTCATTAGCTTGAAGCCCAGAACCGACTAATTTGTCATATATTTCAAAAGCCTTGTTGATATCACCAAGCCCACAAAATCCGAGAATGAGACCATTGTAGGTATAGATATCAGGAGCAACACCTTTCACAACCATTTCATCAAACATTCTGAGAGCACTATGCATGTTGCCTTGGCTACAAAGACCATGAATGAGTATGTTGTAGGTGATCACATCTGGAACAATGCCTTTAGCAACCATTTCATCAAATATCCTCAAAGCACAATCAATGACACCCTGGCTGCAGAGACCATGAATAAGACTGCTGTAGGTTTGCAAATTAGGAACAAGTCCACAAGCAGGCATTTCTTCGAACACCTTCCGTGCAGTAATAAGATCACCATTTTTGCACAGGCCATCAATGAGGATGTTACAAGTGATCACGTCAGGCCTCACTTCTTGAGCAGCCATCTCTTTAAATATCTCTACAGCCATGTCAATATCACCCTCTTTGCAAAAGCCGTGGATTAGAGTGCTGTAAGTAATAACGTCAGGTTTGCAACTACTCTCTTCTTTTGCCATCTGACGGCACAGCTCAAGCCCAAGTCTGGTGTCACCAGTGCTGGAAAGCCCTCCAACTAAAGTGTTGTAAATCACCAAATGAGGAGTGCATCCCATGAGAGGCATTTTAGCAAACATCTTACCAGCAAGCCCAATCTGCTTCAATGCACAGAGCCCCCTAATTAGGGAGCCGAACATGATGGTATCAACACCACATCCTTCTCTCAAGGACTGACCAAGCACACAAAATCCGAGATCCGCTCGACCTATGTGACGGCAGCAATCCATGACAAGGCTGAAGGTATGGATGGTGGGAAAAACGCCTCTTTCTCTAGTACGCTTCAAGCGATTAAAGAGGGCGACTACGGTTGAGTAGCGGTTAGGGTGCTTTGTTTTAGAAATGGAGGCAAGAAGGTTATTGATTGTAAGAATTGATGGCGGGTGATTTTGCGGCGAGAGGAGGCGATGAAAGAGCGACATGGCCTCCTGGAGCTGAATGCTCTCTCCAGCTTGAATTCTATTTCGTACCAATCTGTCCAATTGACGAGCCAAAGGGTTGGCTGCCTTGGCGTTCATTGATAAAACCAAGTGAGGTACTGAGGAGTGATTTGATGGTCCACTAGAGACTAGATACTAGAGCGAACTCAGCGAAGAGGGAAGAGGGCTTCTTCAATCTTCAGTACCGGATGGCGACTTTGGGGCTAGATCCAAAATATTGCGGATGTGGATTTTGGGTGCAGATCCAAAAAAATATATCAATATATAAGTACCTTTGACCAAAAAATTTTGAAATTGGATTTTGTCCAAATGTCTCTAGACAGAATTTCATCTAAAGGTCCTTACCGTTTGAATTGCTTTAAAATTTGTGTTATTATATTTAAAACTTTCTATAAATATAAACCATCCGTATAAATTAGTGTACAATTAATACACAATTTATAACATTCTATTATGTATTCTTATTTTGTCTGTCCGTAATGTTTTAGTTTGCTAAGTCAATTTTGACGAACTTTCTAGATGCAGAGAAGTCACAAATTTGTAAATAAAGTAATTGTGGTAGTTATGCGTGATTTTTCATCTATAATGATTTTAGTAATTTTATTTGTGTGTTATCTAGAATGTTAGTCGCATGTATTTGCTCTCCTAAGAATTGTCGTACTCATTAATTAAGTACATGATCAAATATGCAATTTTGTAAAATCATGTGTAACTGAAAATTTAAATCTATAATATTGTGTGATCTTACATCTAGTAATACATAAAGTAAATTGTAACATTGTTAAACTAAAAGAAAATGTTGCATGACTAAATTCATATGCTCAATGTGCCGAAATTTTTATTTATAGCGCGCACAACTTCAAAATAAATAAACCAAAAAACCACCGTTTTTATAAATTTTGAAATTTACCATGGCCGCACTGGTGTTGTACGAACCCATTTTAGAGAGACCGCACAATGCCGGAGCGGACCCCTAGGAAGCTATATAAGGGGTCCGCTGGTTTCATTTTTTGTATCAATTCAAAGAAGTTTCAATCCCTTCGATTTTGGGTAAGTTTTCTTCTTCAATTCAAACTAGTATGAGGTCCGACTAGCCTGTTCCCTTGGTACACTGGCATGGGACCGGGATTTTTACTGTGGACCCAGCTGACACAGTTCTGGTACTAGGTGTTGCCATAGAGAGATTATTTGCACCGAGGATAGAGGAGACAGAGACTTGGAAGAGGGAGGAGATGTTGCCATAGGTGGAGACGTTGGTCAACACGTAGCCAATTATCGATTGACACACGGCTGCTGCCGTGGCGTTGCAGGTGAATGTTGCGGCCTCTGACACTACCACAAAGGAACCGCGGAGGAAGAAGAGGAAAGCTACGGAAATGATTTCATATTTATTTTTATTTATTCACTATTTCTCTATTGATGATCCTAGATTTTGTGGGTTTTAAGGGGAAGAAAATGAGAAGTGTGGACTGATAGTTGATTTTTTTTGGAATAAATTGTGTAAATGGCACGCCGGAAGTCCACAAACATAACAGCGACGACACGGTTGTTATCCTAAAGGCACCGTTAATTCTCAAAAATTGAAAAATAATTGCTATTAAAATAAATATATGAGTTTAGAGAAATTGACACGCGGGATGATAACGGAGTTCGGCTTAAAATACCTATGTCTCCAGGGCGTCGGAACCGCTTCTCGGTGCGCCTTTCTATTACCCAACAAGAAATGTTACAATTTGTGAACCGGTGAGCCCTTACAACCAATGAGAAATCACACGGCCAACTTGTAAATCGGTGAGTTTTTACAATCAATGGAAAGTCACACAGCTAGTTCAAATAGAGAACAAAGTCTCTAAGTTTAGAGTCTCAAGAGAAACACTCAAAAACTTACTCTAACCTAATCTAACTCAAGATTAGTGAAGTGGATTTGAGATTATTTGAGGAATATTGAAGATTTAAGCTCTCACAACAATGGAGGAACAAGCACACAAAAAATCGCTTTTTGAAAGTTAGGGGTGGCTAAAAGTTGTTTTGAAAAGAACCCTAAAGCTCTATTTATAATTACAGCTTTGGAATGAGCTTTCTGCTCTAAAACGTTACAATGTTTGTCAAAAAGTTGAAAACGTTTAGTTCAAGATTTGAATTAGGGTTTTTTTTTTTCTGTGCAGCTCATTACAAACGTTACCAACGTTTGTCAATCGTTACCAACGATTGTCTCCTGGAAATCATTCGATCAAAACAGCTATTTTGATGTTTTGAATTTATTTAAAACATACAACGTTTTTACAAACGTTGCCAACGTTTGTAGTTCCTTCAGCCTTTGATCAATTGATTTTTCAGCGCTTTTTCACACATCCAAATCGTTATAATGTTTGGCAAGCGTTACCAACGTTTGTTCCCTGTAAAACAACATCAAAAACACTTTACCAAGTTTATAATTCTACAATTTAAATTCTTGATAAATGTCTTGATGATTTCTTCGGTTCAACCAATCTATATTGCAATTCCAATTGTCTTGAACCTGCATAATTTCTAAAACAGAGAAAATTATAAAATTCAATAATTGTATGTTTTGCAAATTAGTCAAATAGACGAAAAAGAGAATTGCTTGAAACAACAACGGTATGTGTGTCGATTACGTGTCGTGACTCATGTATCATGTGCCGTGACCAGTTCTCGGCAAAAAAGACACGGCATGATACGAAACACGGTACGAACGACACAGACATCACAAAAACACCAGAGATACCACATGGCATATTTTTTTCCAACGGTAATTCTTCCTTGTAAATTTTTAAGAATCATTTCATATTATTTTTCATATTATTTTAGGTTTTTTCTGAATTTTTTTAAATAAACAAATTTAAGTTACGAAAAGAATAGTTAAATGTGATTAAATGTGATTAACATGACCAGTTACGATGATCACGGTGTGACTCACGTGACGTGATCATTTGCTTATCGGGATCATGTCTATTCATTTTGTCACAAGAAAAATTGATTGATGGCATGTGACACAATACAATTTTTCCACCCCAGATTGGAGTGAGATTTAATATAGTGCGTTGGGGGCACGGCATGAAAATATGTGGTCAAGGTGTGTAATTACTACTTGTGGGGCCGGTTTGAAGTGTCTTCATCTTCGCATGATCTACTGTGGATGGGACCACACCACTTAAGAATGGATGGTCCAAAATCAACACAATTAATAAATGATAATGAGATCTGAGTACAATGAGATTGAGTGGTTAGTTTTAATCTGTCATGAATCTCAAATCAGAGCCCCTATATCTAAATAATTGTTGTCAAAAACGGGTTAATTGGCTATTTAATCGGTGGCGGTGATCAAACTGTCACGAATAGACTTGACCGAGGTATATTTGTGGATTTTTCTGTTTAATCGATCGATTATGTCTAAGACAAGCATGTCAATCCTGAAGAAAGAGCCTCAATTTCTCATTGAATCAGCCTAAAAGTTTTGTTACATTCAAGCTGTAAGAAAATATGTCTAAGACAAGCATATCAGCAAATACAGTTACTATGATTGTGTGATGTGTAAATTCTAAAAACATTTATAATCACCTGTTAGTTCTCATTTAAGGAGTCATTTCAGATAAATGAAAAAAGATTCAACCTATGACAAGGTAACAATGCATTGGTACAGGACCAAATTGCAAGGACTTGAATTTGAAATAATTGTTTTGGTGCACTTTCTTTACACAGAACATGACGACCACACTAAAATGAATCCACCTTTATTCAAATCATTCACTATAAAAATATGTACTGGTAAAGCACCAACTCTACTGCTACTGGTACCATTAGTAATTTTACCGTCAGCATTGAAATTCATGTCACCTAATTTGATCATTTACAACACTCTTATTGAGAATTCATATCACCTAAAGTAACTCAAATTTTGAGTTTAGATCCAGACTGTCAGATCTGTTTTGGCATGAATATTAAAGGGGCCCGTGCATTCCACCTCTGACCGGATTGGTCCGGATTCTGATCAGACGGTCCGGAACTAAACTCAAAATTTGAGTTACTTCAGAGGATCCGGACACCTCTTATTGAAGGCCTTTGCAGCCTGGTGATACCAGACTAGAATTAGGAGCACATACCGTGAGAGGCATTTTAACAAACACCTTAGCTGCAGACAACACTCTTATTATCGAAGGTCTTTGCAGCCTTGATCTTTAATAAGAGTGTTGTAAATGATCAGGACTTGAATTAGGTGCACATCCCTGATCACCTACAACACTGTTATTGAAGGTCATTGCAGCCCTGGTGACATCAGACTTGAATTAGGAGCACATCTCATGAGAGGCATTTTAAAAAACACCTTAGGTTTTTAAGGAATGGCGACACCAGATTAGGGCAAGAGAACAGGGCAGTTGCACTTGCATCATATGTTTTTAAGGAATGGCGGCTGAAGAAGTGCTTTTATAGTTGTAGTTTGGTTTTATGGGCCGTGTTTGGGCCATGAAAATCAGGCCTCGCTAACACAGAAAATGCTAATAACATAATCTGAATTAAGTAATTGATTTAACCAGATCCCTCTCTAGTCTCTTTTATATACCTTCCTCTGCCTTAGACTAGAGGAGAAAGGAGCAGGTATTGCTCTCTGAACCACCATCGTCAATTATTTAAAGTGCAAGTCAAATACCAGTTTGTTGTTTTGGTTAAAATCAATCCTTTCTTTTTGTATAATTGGGTATAATTTAAAAAGAAAATCAAAGAAGGTTATAATTAATTTCATTGGTTGGTTACTGTAAAGTTCGCACCTGTCTTCCTCAGTTATTCTCCCTTGCTGGTACACCTCCTGTACCAGCACAAGTGTCCTCCACTCCGCCTTATCATATGGCATCCATTCAACTGCAACAAGAATAATTTGATATATATATATACTGCATCTGTTCAAATGCTAAGTCATGCATCTGAAACTCAATTAGTGATATGATCATTGCAGCCGAACATCTATCATTGTTAAGCCTTGTGTGATTAAAACAAACTTTATTTCTTTCTAACCACACAATCTATAAAATGGTGCCATAAATTAATGAATAGCCTCATCTATCATCAGTGAGCTATCCTTCTGTCTTGAGAAGAAAAGGAGAAACACCTGTCAAAATGGACCAATTAAATACACACAAACAAAAATATTACATAAGTACACAAGCACATAAGCACTCATTTTATACTTCGATATAGTACATAAGCACAACATACACACAAATGGTCCAATTAAATAAAAAATCCTTCTGAAATTAACACTGAGCAGTTGAAAATAAAATGCAAATATTGTAACAAATATCAAGCTGTTTGACAAGTTCATAATGTAAACCTTTCTGAACTATACGATCGAGATTAACATTGATTAATACTGAAACTTGGACCAAAGCAAGGAATTATTAAATTAAAAAAACTGGAGATTTATACCTGAAACAAAGTACAACGAGAAGAAGAATTGATACAATAGAGTTGCTTCTTTCCAAGAGCACCAGTGATCTACCCCGTTCAACTTGAGTTGCAAGGTTAGAGTGAAAACGAGGAGAAAGGAGCAGGGTGATATTTATCTCCATTTGTTTTGTGGTAGGAGTTGCAAATTGTGGAATGATTTGATCACAAAGGGCAAACTTGTCGTATTGTATAAAATGAAATCCTTTTTCTTTTTAGTAATGGTTCCCAATCAAGTGAGTGAGAATAATTTAATTCTTTTCCATTTTAGGTTCCAATCAACAAAATTAAATTGGAAATTATCTCTATTTAGTTGTAGGGTTGTTAATTTGGTTCAGGTTTTTTTGTTGTACTTGTGCATGTTTATTGTGCTGGTTTTATTGTATTAGTGCAATTGTGCCCCTTGTGCTTGAAGCCTCTGATTTGTACAATCAGAATCAAGACTGTCAGCTTGTTATGAACTTCTTGATTATATTAACGGAGGCTTTGTAGTTTGGACTGGAGATTGCTTGGTGATGCAGCAAACATATAAAAAGAAAGGTTGGAATTTATCCTAAAAATATTCAGCAATACAGTAAAGCAAATTTGATCGTTGTAAAATATAAACAAAACAAGAAACTTCTTTTGTTAATTGAACTAATTCACTAAAACTTTTTTAACAAATTGTAAAAAGTATATGAAGCAATTGGTACAGAAAATCTGACAACTATTACACTCTGATAACGAGTTGATTCTTATTTGCTGCTATTTTTTTTCAACATATTACAGTTTTAGCTGCAAAGTATCCCTTATAGAAAATCTGACAACTATTGGTTTTCATCTACATGTTTTGTTCCATCTCTCATCTCAGAGATAAGTTTCTTCATTTCATCTGGACTCTCATGATTGCTTAATGCATTTAGAAGTACATCTAATGCGACATCATTAGGTTTAAGGCCTTGCTTCATCATCTTCTCGGCCAAATGTAGAGCCTCCCTGATTTTGTCATTTTTACAATAGCCCTTGATTAAGATACTGTAACTGTGTTGGTCTGGCTTAATGCCTTTTAAAGCCATACTTTCTAATAATTCTGCTGCTTCATTGAGATGGCGTTCTAGCACATAACCCTGCAACAATGTTGTATATGTGATTACATCAGGTTTCACCCCTCTCTCCTCCATAAAACCGACCAGCTTCTCTGCTTCATAAGTTAATCGTTGCTTGCACAAGGAATCTATTAATGCATTGAAAGTCACTACATTAGGTGAAATGCCTTGATTTACCATATCACGGAATACCCCAATGGCACGGTTCCAGTCACCCACAACAGAAATCTTGTGGATTATAGAACTGTATGTGACAACATCTGGCATCACCCCTCTATCTATCATCTCCTGGAGAAGCTGCGAAGCACGCAAGAAGGCTCCCTCTTTGCAACAACCATCTATTAAGGTATTATATGTGAACTCATCTGCTTGAAGCCCACAGCCAACTAATTTGTCATATATTTCAAAAGCCTTGTTGATATCACCAAGTCCACAAAATCCGAGAATGAGACCATTGTAGGTGTAGATATTAGGAGTAACTCCTTTAGCAACCATTTCATCAAATATCCTCAAAGCACAATCAATGTCACCCTGGCTGCAGAGACCATGAATGAGTATGCTATAGGTGATCACATCTGGAACAATGTCACCCTGGCTGCAGAGACCATGAATGAGTATGCTATAGGTGATCACATCTGGAACAATGCCTTTAGCAACCATTTCATCATACATCTTCAAAGCACCATGTGTGTCATCCTGGCTGCAGAGACCATGAATAAGACTGTTGTAGGTACGCAAATTGGGAACAAGTCTACAAGCAGGCATTCATCGAACACCTTCCGTGCTGTAATAAGATCACCATTTTTGCAGAGGCCATCAATGAGAATGCTACAAGTGATCACGTCGGGCCTCACTTTTTGAGCAGCCATCTCTTTAAAGACCTCTACCGCCATATCAACCTCACCCTCTTTACAAAAGCCATGGATAAGACTGCTGTAAGTAATAACATTAGGTTTGAAACTACCCTCTTCTCTAGCCATCTTACGACACAACTCAAGCCCAAGTCTGGTTTCACCAGTGCTGCAAAAGCCTTCAATAATTGTGTTGTACATGATCAAATTAGGAGCGCATCCCATGAGAGGCATTTTAGCAAACACCTTACCTGCAAGCCCAATCTGCTTCAATGCACAGAGCCCCTTGATCAGGGAGCCGAACATGATGGTATCAACACCACATCCTTCTCTCAGGGACTGACCAAGCACACAGAATGCGAGATCTGCTCGACCCATGTGACGGCAGCAATCCATGACAAGGCTGAAGGTATGGATGGTGGGAGAGACGCCTCTATCTCTGGTACGCTTCAAGCTATTAAAGAGATGGACTACGATTGAGTAGTGGCTGGAGTGCTTTGTTTTAGCAATGGAGGCAAGAAAGCTGTTAATGGCAAAAATGGATGGCGGGTGATTTTGTGGAAAGAGGAGGCGATTGAAGAGAGACACGGCCTCCGGCAGCTGAAGAATCTCTCCAGCTCGAATTCTCTGTTGTACCAATATCTCCATGTGACCAGCCAAAGGTTTGAGGTTATGAGGTGTGATGTGATGGTTAAGGGTTGGAATCTTGTTCGCAGGAGTAGAGAGGAGAGGTTCTCGCTCTATAAACAAATCGCAGCTTTGGGTCCACTAACGAGATCGAAGAGTGAAGAGGGTTCTTCAATTGCGGATGGGGAGCTTCAGGGTCTAGATCCAAAAAATTTCAAACCCAATAGATGAGAGTAGGAATCTATTAATTCACTGCATTAGGAAAAAGCGTTTTTCTTTTGCGATTCGTATTGCATATGAAATGCGTGATGTGGCATTTCTTTTCATCTCTTACAGCATATCATATCTATAAAGAAGAACATTTAAAAAAAAATATCTCTATAAATATGATCACGATTAAATATTATAATTAGTTGTGAGAGTTGAATTGATATTGAAATTTCAGACATTCAATTGATATCCTGATCAAACGCCATATACCATCGCATATTAATTATATTCAATATATATTAATGGAAGCATTGCGTATTGCTTACCGGTCCTCTGTTGATTCATTATTATTTGAAAATGATTTGATTATTAATTGGAAAAAATTTTGTGTTTGGAAAAAAAAAATCCAAATTAACACCTAAGAATTGAAAATTAAACAATTTAGTTGCCTTTGAAGTTTAGTCTCTTTTAACTTAAATGTTTACCAATTTAAATTTCAAATGGTAGTTTTTTAATTTTAATTATTTCGTCTCAAAAGAAACTTTAACCGAACAACAATGAAGAAACTTTTTTAATCGTGGTAGTTTGTCAATGTTCATATTAACAATTTTTATCCTTGAAAAAGAATCGGCAGTTGTCTCGTTCATGGAACTCACACCTGTATTAACGCACTTTTGAGTTTAAATCTGATCCGTTCGTTACATATTAGCATGAATCTGATACATTCGTTTGAGTTTAAAAATGATTTAGAAAGAGATCGAGCTTTTATTTTTTTGAGAAACTCGGCAGAGGCTGCCGAGGTATATTAATTTAGATTAAAAGAAAGAGAAGTTTTCAATCCTCTACGGTCAGCTTACCTAACAAGAAGCAAACATACAAAATGATAGGAAATACTGGTAGTGGTAGTGGTAGGCTCACAATGGATGACAACTATGGTAGATTTGTAGTTGATTTAAAATGACAAGTATTTCTTTTGAATCTAGCTCGGACAAAATGAAATTTTCAATGACTTGAATAAAACGAAGTCAATTAAAATTTTACAGATAAGACCTTGTAAACATTTAAATTTGTCATTTGGTTGATTGATTCCGAAACCCGCACATTTGTCATCGGATCGACCGACTCATAAACTGGCTCATGAACTAGGTCAATACCATACCATCACCTGAAATTAAGGATTTCTGAATTCAACATTTTCATGTTGGCCGTGACATTGTCACTTGAAATTTATACTGCATATGCAACAACAATTGATGAATAACTATGAAAAATTAATAACAACGGTGAAGAACTTGCTAGTCTGCTTGAGCCCAAGGTTACTACATGGTGCTGGTTTGTTACCGGTCTTCAGTAGTTAGTGAATTCACACTTGTGCAAAATTTCAGATCACAATTTTAGATACCTTTTGCAGCTTGAATGCAAGAACTGATTTCTAACCCAATTCCTCAATTCTTTTTCTTTTTTTTAGCATGCATGTCATTTTGATCTTGAGATCCCAAATGCATAACTGGTACCGTGCTGGTACCAGGATAGTACTGGTACTTGTACTGGCTAGTAATTTGGGACCTCCAATTTGGACGATTCAAGAAAAAGTCAAAAGTATGATTACCCTATTTACAAAAGTCAGATTAGGAAAGCATGGATTACGCTAAATACTGGAACTTTATAGTACTGTAGAGAATCATAAATTAGGCTATATGTGTACAAAGTTCAAATTAACAATGACAAAGATTAAAGTACAAAGAACAAGTTACTGGTATTGTACTGCTACAATAGAATAGAAGATCCAAGTAGATGTATTTTGCTTGGAGATAATCTTAAGAACCTGCTATGTAAATTACACAGAGAAATTAAGACTGAGCAATGCAAATTACAATGCAAGTATTCTAACAAAAATCAAGGTCTTTGACAAATTCATAATGCACCCTTCTGCACTTTAAAATTAACATTGATTTATTCTTTGACCTGGACCAAAGCAATGGTTTCTTAAATTTCAAAAAATTGGAGATTCATACCTCAACAAAGTACAGCGAGAAGTGGAATGGACCCAATAGAGCTGCTTCTTGCCAAGAGTACCCCTAATATTTGAGATAAGGACAGATACAATTTTAATTTAAGTTATTTTTGGTGCATCATGCACCATTATAATATAGGTTCTGAGTTAACCAAGGAAATCTTCAAATGCCTCCTTGAATTAAACAGTTTACCAATTCACAAACAATATGTCTTGCATAGAATTCAAGACCTGTGCAGACCAAACAAATTTCTACAAGAGAAAAATAAAATCATACATTAGAGAATTAAACTTTTGATCTAACACAACTTTTGTTTCTAATATACATCAGCACACACATTGTCCCACAAAAGTAGGGGTATGGCTAAGCACTTTTGCACTTGCACACCAAATTCAGACACACATACAACAACCAAAATTATTAATAGCTATTGGATTTCATCTTCATGTTTTCTTCCATCTCTCATCTCAGAGATAATTTTCTTCATTTCATCTGGATTCTTATGATTGCTTACTGCATTTAGAAGTATGTCAAAGGTGACATCATTAGGCTTAAGGCCTTGCTTCATCATCGTCTCAGCCAGATGTAGAGCCTCACAGATTCTATCATTTCTGCAATAACCGTTGATTAAGATACTGTAACTGTGTTGGTCTGGATTAATGCTTTTTAAAGCCATCCTTTCTAATACTTCTGCGGCTTCATTGAGATGGCCCTCTAGCACATAACCCTGCAACAGTGCTGTGTAAGTGATTACATTAGGATTGACCCCTCTTTCCTCCATAAAACTGACCAGCTTCTCTGCTTCACAAGTAAATCTTTGCTTGCACAAGGAATCTATTAATGCACCAAAAGTCACTGCATTTGGTGAAATGCCTTGATTTACCATATCGCGGAATACCCCAATGGCACGGCTCCAGTCACCGACAGCCGAAATCCCGTGGATAATAGAATTGTATGTGACAACATCTGTCATCACCCCTCTATCTCTCATCTCCTGAAGAAGCTCCGAAGCACGCAAGAAGGCCCCCTCTTTACAACAACCATCTATTAAGGTATTATATGTGAACTCATCTGCTTGAAGCCCACAACCGACTAATTTGTCATATATTTCAAAAGCCTTGTTCATATCACCAAGTCCACAAAATCCGAGAATGAGACCATTGTAGGTATAGATATCCCGAGAAACCCCTTTCACTACCATTTCATCAAACATCCTCAGAGCACTATGCATGTTACCCTGGCTACAGTGACCATGAATGAATATGTTGTAGGTGATCACATGTGAAACAATGTCTTTAGCAACCATTTCATCAAACATCCTCAAAGCACCATCTGTGTCACCCTGGCTGCAGAGACCATGAATAAGACTGTTGTAAGTATGCAAATTGGGATCAAGTCCACAAGCAGGCATTTCATCGAACACCTTCCATGCTGTAATAAGATCACCATTTTTGCAGAGGCCATCAATGAGAATGCTACAAGTGATCATGTCGGGCCTCACTTCTTGAGCAGCCATCTCTTTAAAGATCTCTACCGCCATGTCGATTTCACCCTCTTTGCAAAACCCATGTATTAGACTGCTGTAAGTAATAACATCAGGTTTGCAACTACCCTTTTCTCTTGCCATCTTACGACACAACTCAAGCCCAAGTCTGCTATCCCCAGTGCTGCAAAGACCTTCAATAATTGTGTTGTAAATGATCAAATCAGGAGTGCATCCCATGAGAGGCATTTTAGCAAACACCTTCACTGCAAGCCCAATCTGTTTCAATACACGAAGTCCCTTGATCAGGGAGCCGAACATGATGGTATTAACACCACATCCTTCTCTCAAGGACTGACCAAGCACACAGAATGCAAGTTCCGGTCGACCCATGCGACGGCAGCAATCTATGACGAGGCCGAAGGTGTGGATGGTGGGAGAGACGCCTCTATCTCTGGTACACTTCAAGCTAGTAAAGAGGTTGAGTACAGTTGAGTAGCGGCTGGAGTGTTTAGTTTTAGAAATGGTGGCAAGAAGGTTGTTGATGGTGAGAATGGATGGCGGGTGATTTTGTGGGGAGAGGAGGCGATGGAAGAGAGACACGGCCTCGGGCAGCTGTGTGATCTCTCCAGCTTGGATTCTCTTCCTCACCAATCTCTCCAGGTGACCACTCAAAGGTTTGGCTGCCTTGGCATTCATAGATAAAATGAAGCTAGAAAAGAGGTTGAAACTTTGAATCTTGGTCGCAGGCTCGCAGCCCGGCAGGTGTTAGAGAGGAGAGATTCTCGCTCTGTAAACAAGTCTGAGGTGTGTGTGTCGGCAGCGGGCTTATTAGAGAATGAAAGAGTGAAGAGGGCTCTTCAATTACGTATGTGGATGTGGACTTTGGATGTTGATCCGACAATATCAACCCATAGGATAAGAATATCTTTGGGAGAAGTTGTTTTTTTTAGTTGCATTGGGATGGGTTTCTTTCAAAAGTGTCTTTATTTTTATTTAATTTTTCTGCACATTATATAAAGGTCGTGATCAAACGTCATATAAAATCGATAATTAATTGTTATTCTGATATTCAATTGACATTGAGATTGAACACCATATAATATGGCCCATCGAATGAAATCAGACAATATATTCACTTTATATTTATGCTAGCATTCCGTATTGTTTAGATCAGTCGATCCTCTATTGATTTATTTTTTATTTGAAAAGACTTGATTAGTAATTGGGGAATATTTGGTGTTTGGAAAAAAATTAAAATTAACAACTATGAATGGGAAACTTTTTCCTACAGTTTGAAATTTAAAATTAGCAATCAAATTTAGCCCAGCTATCATCCTATATATACAACTTCGAAATAAGTGTAAATGCAGTTACTGGCTATTTACTTAATTTCATTAAGTTATTATATAATTTTATAAGAATTGCTTAGAATTAATTGTAAATTAAAGTTGAAACAGTGTTTCACGAATTATAAATCTAGCAATTCTAGCTTAGCTAAGTGTATTAGTAATTTGAGATAGTATATATACTATCTATGTGTTAATATGTTATGATTGTCAAGTCGATAGAAGTTGAGAATTACGGTGCAGCTGAGACCATATTAGATGTGGTCATTAAGGTACCAACAAATTGTGATAATGCAGCTATAGATGGGATCATGAGATTGAGTTTGATTCTTTCTATTTATAATATGCTATTTGATGCTTAATTTGTTCTCTTAAAGCTGCATCATAATTAATGGAATAATAAATTATTCGTTTAAGATAATATTTTCTTTTAAAAATAATTAACTGGCGAAATTTCACCTTACAAATTTTATTTGAAATAATTTTAACTAAATATAATTGTACATATAATTATAAGAAATTAATGGTGTAACGGATTCATACAACAAAAATAGTGTTGTCGTCTCCAACAGTTAGCAACACAACACTATCCCTTAAAAGTGTTGAGTCAGTTGTGACTACTTACACAACACATTTTCCCACAAAAGTAGAGTGTGACTACTTGCACACATGCACACCAAATTCACCATAAAGAACACGCAGAACAATTACAATTATTATTAGCTATTATTGGTTTTCATGTTCATGTTTTCTTCCATCTCTCATCTCAGAGATGAGTTTCTTCATTTCATCCAGACTCTCATGATTGCTTAATGCATTTAGAAGTATGTCAAAGTGACATCATCAGGTTTAAGGCCTTGCTCAATCATCTTCTCGGCCAAATGTAGAGCTTCTCTGATTCTGTCATTTTTACAATAGCCGTTGATTAATATAATATAACTGTGTTGGTCCAGCTTAATGCCTTTTAAATCCATCCTTTCGAATAATTCTGCTGCTTCATTAGGCCGGCCTTCTAGCACATAACCCTGCAGCAGTATGTGTAAGTGATTACATCTGGTTTCACCCCTCTTTCCTCCATAAAACCAACCAGATTCTCTGCTTCACAAGTTAACCCTTGCTTGCACAAGTTACAATATTACACTATTTTTCCTATTTCAACCCAGATTCTCTGCTTCACAAGTGATTACATCTGGTTGCACAAGTGATTACATCTTTTTTCTATTTCAACCCTCAACAATCACAAATTACAATATTTTCACATATTCAACCTCTACAATTATAACACTGTACAAATAGATCTTTAAAATTGCAAGCAACAATACAGTAAAAAACACTGGTACTAGTGAGCAGGGGTACCAGATATTCAGAAAAATCAGTAGAGAGCACTGGTAAAATCAACAAAGAAAGAAAAAAGAAAAATGTTATATAGGATTTCTACTAGAACCAACATAGAGAGGGAAAAAATCAGAAGAAAAAAAAAAAATCTACTTTGACAGATGTGGTCAACCCAGCTTGCTAGTGATCTCAAGCAGTTCTAACTAACACAGCTACGAATCACCCCATTATGTACAAATACTGTAAACCTCCTTCCAAACCTGTCAGGAGTCTTTTTTTCTTTTTCTTTTTGTCATTGTACTGTGCTACCTTATGATGTCTAGCCAACTCTGCGCTTTTGGTTCCGGCAGTTTTTGGTTCTCTGCCATTGAACATATTTTCTATTATGTGATGGCTTATGCTATATCTGGCAAGGGTACTTTTCAAATATTGGGCTTGCATCCTAGTTTTCTTTGCAATCTTATGTGATGGTATATGGGGATCATTTCTATTTTACGATGGGATGCGGCTGGGTTTCTGTAAATGTGTATGTTGTGGGGATAAATTCTGCTTTGTTACTGGTACCGACACAAAAGGTCACTTACTGGTACGAATAGATTGGTGTGAGGTACCGGTATTAGGTACTGGTATGTTTTAGTTGCTGGTATGCTTTATTTACTGATACTGATAGATTGGATTTAAGGAGCTGCTATCGGTGCTAATATATACTGTTAGTTTGGTTAATGTGCTGATATTAGGTGCCAATATGGATGTGTACACTGATCACTATGTAATCATCAAACTGGTGTTACTGAAAGCCTATGGGCCTGTTGACAAAAAAGAAAAAGAAATAACCTGTCATGAGTTGATTTATAAAGTGGAGTAGAGAATAAAGTCCCTAAGCATACTTGTTCAAATCTGGCAATGGCTGCCCATTTAGGTTCTGCATGCTGAACACGTTTCTTGCACTCGATTCTTATTTTCTAGTAGTACTATTCTATTTCTGTTTCAGAATTTGCTTATCGAAAGAAAATGACCTGCGCCTCGTTTGTCGCCAGTGAGCCATGCTTCTGTCTTGAGAAGGAAAGGAGAAACACCTGTCAAAATGATCCAATCAAATACACACAAAGGTCCAATTAAATAAAAAATCCTTCTGAAATTTAGACTGAGCAATTGAAAATAAAATGCAAGTATTGTAAGATTTGTAACAAATATCAAGGTCTTTGATGAATTCATATGTAAACCCTTCTAAACTATATGATCCGGAGCAACTCCTTTCACAACCATTTCATCAAACATCCTTAAAGCACTATTTGTGTCGCACCATGAATAAGACTGCTGTAGGTATGCAAATTGGGAACAAGTCCAAAAGCAGGCATTTCTTCGAACAGCTTCTGTGCGGTAATTACATCTTCTTTTGCACAGGCCATCAATGAGAATGGTACAAGTGATCACGTTGGACCTCACTTCTTCAGCAGCCATTTCTTTAAACATCTTTATAGCCATGCCAATCTCACCCTCTTTGCAAAGATAAGAGTGGTATAAGTAATAACATTTAGGCATGCAACTAACCTCTTCTCTTGCCAACCTACGACACACCTCAAGCCCAAGTCTGCTGCCCCCAGTGCTGCAAATACCTTCAATAAGCGTGCTGTAAATGATCAAATTAGGCACGCACCCCTGAGAGGCATTTAGCGAACACCTTAACTGCAAGCCCAATCTGCATGAATGCACAGAGTCCTTTAATCAGGGAGCCAAACATGATTGTATTAACACCACATCCTTCTCTCAAGGACTGACCAAGTACACAGTCCGGATCGTATTGGCATGGATTCAACTCGACGGTCCGGATCTAAACTCAAAAATTGAGTTACTTTAGTGGATTAGATCCAAATAATTCAACCCAATATAAAATTTCAAATAAGCCGAGGATGGTTGGTCAAATATAAAATTTCAAAGAACAGGGTTAAAACGCACTATTGAGTTTGTGCTCCAATCATGCTCCACGTCTTTTTCTCATTTTTCAAAGTTCGAATAATTGATCCGAACCGCTCAATATGATCTTCATATTAAAATGTGGTTGGAGACAAAATTTTATATTTTGTTGAAATTTGTTTACTATTTTTTTAGATATGTACAAAATTACTGTTTTGGATGGTCCATAATCTTCTAAAAATAATGATTTTGTACCTATCTAAAAAATTAGTAAAAAATTTCAAAAAATATAAAATTTGGTTTCCAAGCACATTTTAATACAAAGATCATATTGAGTGGTTCGAATCGATTGTTCGAACTTTAAAAATGGAGAAAAAGACGTGAAGCATGATTGGAGCACAAAACCAATGATGCATTTTAACCCTACTCAATTTCAAAATATTATTTTGATGAAAAATAGGAATCAAGTCCCTATTGATATATTTCAATTTCAAAATATTAGTTAATCTTGGGCTAGAAAAACCTCTTTTGTTTGTTTGTACTAATACATATTTCAAAATCCCCTTACAAAATTTTTTGTTCCAAGAGATACAGATCGAATCTCTATGCATCCGCGATTGTCTCATTCATGCTACAAGTAGTAAAGTTTGGTAAAAAAATAGAAAAAAATGTTGGATGTCCAAGTTATGTTAATTTTTTTTTTTTTTTTTTGTTTGAAAGCCCGTAGGCGATTGCATTGATCTAACGATTTACAAAGTAGCTATTACATAGATTTCTTTTGTTTAAATTAAGAAGCATGAAAACCTATACATTGAGCTACTTGTAAAATCATCTAATTTGTTATGTCAGAAAATAACAGATACATGAAGCCAGAGAATGCGAATTGATCTATTCGCGCCCGATTAGCCAGTATGTGAGCCTTCCAATTTTCTTCTTTGGGAATGTAGACACAGCAGTGATTTTTTCGAGTTGCATGCAGTATATAGCCCTTCCTTAAGGACGAAACGTCTTCTTCTTTCCACAATCGACGCCGCCCAGAGGAATGCGCAGTCGAGAGGCACTGAATCAAATCAGACCGGGACAGTCACCACTCAGAGAGGAGGAAGAAGAGGGCACTGAATCAAACCGGACCGAGACAGTCACCACTCAACCGAAAAGGCACTGAATCAAACCGGACCAGGAACTGAATCAACCGGACCGGGACAGTCACCACTCAGAGAGAAAAAAGAAGAAGGAAAGAAGAAGAAGAAAGAGAGGAGGAAGGAGACAACTCTTTACAATCTCATCATCAGCAACAACCATAAAAGCACGTACCTTATTCACATATATAGTTATAGTAGATATTTATGAGAATTGAACGAATTTACAAACCCTCAGTCGAATCCGAAGAGTAATTCGCTCGGACGAGGCGACGAGCGGTGGAACTCTTAAACGGAGTCATTCGCTCGAAAGGAGCGAGACGAGCTGAATCAGACAGACGAGAGGGGGAGTGGAGAGGCGGAGCGGAGCGGATGGACCACGGATCGACTCTCAAAACCTTGTCTTCTGTCTCCCTTTCTTAATCGCCTGGTGGGAAGCGGAGTTCCCTATGTATAGCTTTTTTCTGTCTCTTGATCTTAACTTTTTGTTATGCTAATTTTCTCTTTTTTGAGAAATTAAGATCTATACTCATCTTAAATATATGATTTAGATATTTTTCCATCTAAATTTGAAATTTAGTTATTTCTCTATCTAAACTTAACTACTTTATTAATATATCTATTTCTGATTTCTATAATTTAAAAGTTTAATTGTAATAATAGAAAAAAACTTAATGGACCGTTTTACACCAACAGTTATTTTTATTTCAATAAATTTCTGTAGCCATACAATAATCAGATAAAAAAGGTACTCTGTAGCCATACAATAATTTTCTTGTAGAATTTTTCGTGTATATAGTGGACTATATTAGCGATCTTTTTTTTTCCTTTACAGTTCATCTTCGATCCCTTGTGCAAAAAAATTGATGCATGTATATCCTGCGCATCTGGGCCGACATTTTTATTAATATCCAAAGTTAATAACAAATTAATAAATTTACCCATAATTTTCGAGTTTATCTAAAAATATCCAAACTGGCCATAAAATTGCCGGTTTTTTTTTTTTTTTTTTTTTTAGAGACACTATGAAAAACAAAATAATGAAATCTAACACTGAATTCAAATTTTTTTTGTTTAAATTATTTGTTAGATTACTTCTTTTAATTTATAATTAGCATATTTATACTAAAATACACTAGATTACTTAAAATTATGTTGAATTACACTGAATTACATTAAATTACGCTAAATTCCGGTAAATTACTGTGTGTCTATCAATGCACTGCATCAAGGAAAAGTATTTTTCTTTTGCGATTCGCATTGCATATGAAATGTGTGACGTGTCATTTCTTTTTATCCCTTACACCATATCATATCCATAAAGAAGAACATTTAAAAAAAAAAATCTCTATAAAGAAGATCACGATTAAATATTATAATTAGTTGTGAGAGTTAAATTGATATTGAGATTCCACACATTCAATTAATATCCTGATCAAACGCCATATAAAAAGAGAAAAAGTTTCTATACCCAACTCTTTATATCTAGTTTGTACTCGACCTTTCGAGTGTACTTTCTAATAAACTCTAACCATCCGACTTTCCTTTTCAAAACTTTCACATATGCCTATTTATTTTGAAAATAATTTCCCGATTTCTCTTCTTCTTTTACGAAAACGAAACTTGCAGTCATGACTCTCTCCCATCGAGGTCAGACTTCTCTCCCTGCAACGGAGGCGGCGCCACCGCACCCTCCTCCTAACCGTCGACTCCACGATCACAGATCTCGACGTAGCAACTGGTCGCCACGTTCGTCGGCCGCACTCCGTACCCGATCTCCTCCAGTGGCCGCGTCAAATAGGTCAGACTTTTCTTAATTGGAGAAAATTGTGTTTGGAAAAAAAAAATCCAAATTAACACCTGAGAATTGGAAATTAAACAATTTAGTTTCCTTTGAAGTTTAGTCTCTTTTAACTTAAATGTTTAACAATTTAAATTTCAAATGGTATTTTTTAATTTTAATTATTTTGTCTTAAAAGAAACTTTAACCCAACAACAATGAAGAAACATTTTTAATCGTGGTAGTTTGTCAATGTGCATATTAACAATTTTTATCTTTGAAAAAAGAATCGGCAGTTGTCTCGTTTATGGAATTCATATCACCTGTATTAACGCACGTTTGAGTTTAAATCTGATCTGTTCGTTACATATTAGCATGAATCTGATGCATTCGTTTGAGTTTAAAAATGATTTAGAAAGAGAGCTTTTATTTTTTTGAGAAACTCGGCAGAGGCTGCCGAGGTATATTAAAATAAAATCATGCATTAGAGAATTAAACTTTTGATCTAACACAACTTTTGTTTCTAATATACATCAGCACACGCATTGTCCCACAAAAGTAGGGGTATAGCTAAGCACTTTCGCACTTGCACACCAAATTCAGATACACGTACAACAACTGAAATTATTAATAGCTATTGGATTTCATCTTCATGTTTTCTTCCATTTCTCATCTCAGAGATAATTTTCTTCATTTCATCTGGATTCTTATGATTGCTTACTGCATTTAGAAGTATGTCAAAGGTGACATCATTAGGCTTAAGGCCTTGCTTCCTCATCGTCTCAGCCAGATGTAGAGCCTCACGGATTCTATCATTTTTACAATAACCGTTGATTAAGATACTGTAACTGTGTTGGTCTGGTTTAATGCCTTTTAAAGCCATCCTTTCTAATACTTCTGCGGCTTCATTGAGATGGCCCTCTAGCACATAACCCTGCAACAGTGCTGTGTAAAGTGATTACATTAGGATTGACCCCTCTTTCCTCCATAAAACTGACCAGCTTCTCTGCTTCACAAGTTAACATTTGCTTGCACAAGGAATCTATTAATGCATTGAAAGTCACTACATCAGGTGAAACGCCTTGATTTACCATATCGCGAAATACCCCAATGGCACGACTCCAGTCACCGACAGCTGAAATCCCGTGGATAATAGAACTGTATGTGACAACATCTGGCATCAACCCTCTATCGATCATCTCCTGAAGAAGTTCCAAAGCACGCAAGAAGGACCCCTTTTTGCAACAACCATCAATTAAGGTATTATATGTGAACTCATTAGCTTGAAGCCCACAGCCAACTAATTTGTGATGTATTTCAAAAGCCTTGTTGATATCACCAAGCCCACAAAATCCAAGAATGAGACCATTGTAGGTATAGATATCCGGAGCAACCCCTTTCACAACCATTTCATCAAACATCCTCAGAGCACTATGCATGTTACCCTGGCTGCACAGACCATGAATAAGAATGTTGTAGGTGATCACATTTGGAACAATACCTTTAGCAACCATTTCATCAAACATCCTCAAACCACTATCAGTGTCACCCTGGCTGCAGAGACCATGAATAAGACTGCTGTAGGTATGCAAATTTGGAACAAGTCCACAAGCAGACATTTTATCGAACACCTTCCGTGCTGTAATATGATCACCATTTTTGCACAGGCCATCAATGAGAATGGTACAAGTGATTACGTTGGGCCACACTTTTTGAGCAGCCATCTCTTTAAAGACATCCACCGCCATACCAATCTCACCCTCTTTGCAAAAGCCGTGGATTAGACTGCTGTAAGTAATAACATTAGGCTTGCAACTACCCTCGTCTCGTGCCATCTGACGACAAAGCTCAAGCCCAAGTCTGGTTTCACCAGTGCTGCAAAGACCTTCAATAAGCGTGCTGTAAATTATTAAATTAGGAGCGCATCCCATGAAAGGCATTTTACCAAACACCTTAGCTGCAAGACCAATCTGCTTCGATACACAGAGCCCCTTGATCAGGGAGCCGAACATGATGGTATCAACACCACATCCTTCTCTCACTGACTGGCCAAGCACACAGAATGCGAGATCCGGTCGACCCATGTGACGGCAGCAATCCATGACAAGGCTGAAGGTGTGGATGGTGGGAGAGACGCCTCTATCTCTGGTACGCTTCAAGCTATTAAAGAGGTGGATGACGATTGAGTAGTGGCTGGAGTGCTTTGTTTTAGCAATGGAGGCAAGAAAGCTGTTAATGGCAAAAATGGATGGCGGGTGATTTTGTGGAAAGAGGAGGCGATTGAAGAGAGACACGGCCTCGGGCAGCTGAAGGCTCTCTCCAGATTGAATTCTGTGTTGTACCAATTTCTCCAGGTGAGGAGCAAAAGGTTTGGCTGCCTTGGCCATTAATAATTAATAGGGACTTCTTCACACGACTAGAGAGTAGAGATGAGAGATTGTCGCTGTAGCGTATAAGCCAATAAGCCAAGCCCAACATAAAAAGAGTAAAGAGGCTGGAGGATTGGGGTACTTATCGGATCTTAGATCCGAAAATATTCCTACCGCATTGGTCACTGAGATGGATTAATTTTTTTCTTGCGTTGATCTGAAGAGTTAGATTGATATTCAGATTCTTGATGTTCAGTTAATATTAGAATGGAATTAACAATGAATAAAGTCGTACATTGTATTGTTACTAGAATATATTATTCTAATCGTTGATTCAAGCGATATTGCTTAAGTGTTGAGAATCTTCACTTTTATCTTTAAATAATTGAATTTATTTGTCATGTTTGCAATTTAACAATATTTTTTCAATTTAGAATAATTTTATTCTACAATTTTAATTTTAACATGACAATAAATATAAATTTTAAAATTAACAAAAAGAGAAATCATTTGTATTTACAAGAATGGAGATGTTCACTTGTAAAGTAATTATAATATCTCTATTCTTATATTAAGTTTGTAGATGTTTCTGATCTGCCAAATTAAAAAATTAAATTTCGGATTGAATATCAACCCTCCTATCAAATATTCTGATTTTATGTATTTTTTAATTTTTTTACATGTAAAAGTCTAAATTTATTTGGACACATATTCGCCACACTTTTTCTCCACTTACAAATTGTATATTTTTCTGATTGGTCCTGATTTCTTTCTTTTATTTAGATGTCATTTAAAGAAATTTATGAATTGATTGATAATTGATTAGTCATCTCTTCATTTCTTTATATTTTTTTAATATCATTTGAGGAATGTTATTTTTCATTTAATATGTCATTTTATCGTTTGTGATTTTTTTTATGAAAATATGTCAAAAAAAATCAAAAAAATATGTGTCATTTAAAATGTTATTTAAGATGTCATTTGAGGAATATTACTTATGTGTAGATATCATTTAATTTATTATTTAAGAAATCTTATTTGTCATTTAGTCTAAATTTTTTATGAAAATATATCATTTTGTACAAGACTTTTTTTGTCCTCTTCTAATGTCCCGGTTGCAACTCACGGGCACGATTCTAGTCTTATTTGACACATTATGGACAAATTACTAATTTTGTAAATGCTCCATATTTCTCTCTAATTGGAATTGCAAGTTATATAAGCATTTATAATTTTTTTGCAAGTGGGATGTACCGGTCGTCTATTGATTTATTACTAAAAGAATGAAAATCAATATTTTAGAACTGTAGACATGACAACAATAATATATAATTTACAATTAATAAAACTGGAAAAATGGTACGGATAATACTTTTGATATCATTATGATACCATAATTTTATTTGATCAGTCAACTATACCGAAGCATTTTATTTACTTGGATTGCTTTTTTTCTATTTATTTTTCTAATTGGTTGCTTTGTTATTTCAGCCAAACTGGATAATGGCACAGTTAGCCTACAGAATTGAAATTTTCATACAAATACCAAACCACAATCATATTCTACTATTAACAAAAGAACACAGCTCCAGTATTCTTTAATTGGCGAGTATTTTACTCGATGATTGGATATAACAGTTATGAGTACTGACCAGTGGCGAGGCTACATGTACCCTGGGGTAGGCACTTGCCTACCCCTGAAATTTTTTTTTTTTTTTTAGAACCGGAAATAGTTGTTGACTTTGCCTACCCCTGATTGTTGACTTTGCCTACCCCAGAGCCAATGGAATCACCGTATTTGATTTGTGAATTAATTCACTTTGATAATTTGATTGAGCCATTAATTGAAGTCCGAAGCCCATAAGGCCATAACTCAAATTAAAAAAAGAAATCAGAGAAGCCCATAATTCAAATCAAAAAATGCGGAGACCATAAGTCCATAACCCCTGACCCCATGTGCCCACCGAAATTGGAATTGAATTGAGAGTCGCGAGTTGCCAGTCGCCCAAAGAAAAGAAAGCGGAGCCGCGGAGGTCTGAACTCTGAAGGCCGAAGCAGAACCCTAGCGGGATTTTTGAGTCGCCAGTCGCCAATTGCGCCCTCAATCTCTCATCCACTCGCCGGGGAGCGGAGACCTCGCTGATTACTGGTAGTCTGGTATCAAAAATTGAAGGTATTGTATCTACACTATAGCTGATTAATGGTATAAAAAATTCCACTAGCATTTCTTATTTTCCTTTTGTGATTTTTGTCAATAGTTTAAGGTATGATCAAAAGAACTTCTGACTTCTGAGAATAATACCATGGTAAAAGTACTAAAATTGTATAGCATTAATTGGTACAGTAGAGGTACCTACAGTGCTCGCCTATAGTTTGAATTAATTTTTATAGATTGATTGAATAAGTTTGAATTTTTATAAATTGATGAAGATAGATAGATTGATTGAATATCTTGTTTGAATTGTTTGAATTTCTTTTCAAGTTTGAATTGTTATAATTGTTTAAATTGCATGAATAGCTAATAGCTTGAATTGTTTAAATGAGGACTAAGCTCATTTTCTTGTTCTCATGTGTATTAATTGGTAAGGTAATTCTAATTTTTTTCTTTAAATTTGTTAATAGAGAATGAACAGATACT
The DNA here is from genome assembly GCA_025461045.1 of Carex parvula. Taxonomy (NCBI): domain Eukaryota; kingdom Viridiplantae; phylum Streptophyta; class Magnoliopsida; order Poales; family Cyperaceae; genus Carex; species Carex parvula. Next base: position 19,264 of record JAJGRW010001772.1, on the reverse strand, counting down.
TTAAATTTGTTAATAGAGAACGAACCCGAACCCGAACCCGTTAATTTATTTGAACCCGAATCCAATTTTTGCCTACCCCTAGATCAAATCCTAACCTCGCCATTGGTACTGACAGAAATAGCCCCTATGCCAAAAGAACCAAGGCAATCTCCAAATGCCTCCATGAATTAACCAATTACCAATCCACAAACCAAATGGCTTGCATAGAATTTAAGACCTGTACTCAGAAAACAAAAATAACAAGAGAAAATAAAATCATATAAGAGAACGAAACTTTTGAATTCATACTAGTTTTTCTTATATATCAGCACACCCATTGCCCCACAAAAGTACAATATGACTAAGCACTTCTGCACAGGCACACCCAATTCACCATAATCAACACGCACAACAATTAAAATTATTAATAGCTATTGGTTTTCATCTTCATGTTTTCTTCCATCTCTCATCTGAGAGATGAGTTTCTTCATTTCATCCGGACTCTCATGATTGCTTAATGCATTTAGAAGTATGTCAAAGGTGACATCATTAGGTTTAAGGCCTTGCTTCATCATCTTCTCGGCCAAATGTAGAGCTTCTCTGATTCTGTCATTTTTACAATAGCCGTTGATTAATATACTATAACTGTGTTGGTCCGGCTTAATGCCTTTTAAAGCCATCCTTTCGAATAATTCTGCTGCTTCATTAGGCCGGCCTTCTAGCACATAACCCTGAAGCAGTGATGTGTAAGTGATTACATCTGGTTTCACCCCTCTTTCCTCCATAAACCCGATCAGGTTCTCAGCTTCACAGGTTAATCGTTGTTTGCACAACGAATCTATTAATGCACTGAAAGTCACTACATTAGGTGAAATGCCTTGATATGCCATATCGGAGAATACCCCAATGGCACGGTTCCAGTCACCAACAGCTGAAATCCCATGGATAATAGAACTGTACGTGACAACATTTGGCATGACTCCTCTCTCCCTCATCTCCTGAAGAAGCTCTGAAGCACGCAAGAAGGCCCCCTCTTTGCAACAACCATCTATTAAGGTATTATATGTGAACTCATCTGCTTGAAGCCCACAACCTACTAATTTGTCATATATTTCAAAAGCCTTGTTGATATCACCAAGCCCACAAAATCCAAGAATGAGACCATTGTAGGTATAGATATCCGGAGCAACCCCTTTCACAACCATTTCATCAAACATCCTCAGAGCACTATGCATGTTGCCCTGGCTGCACAGACCATGAACAAGAATGTTGTAGGTGATCACATCTGGAACAATGCCTTTAGCAACCATTTCATCAAACATCCTCAAACCACTATCAGTGTCACCCTGGCTGCAGAGACCTTGAATAAGACTGCTGTAGGTATGCAAATCGGGAACAAGTCCACAAGCAGGCATTTCATCGAACACCTTCCGTGCTGTAATAACATCTTCATTTTTGCACAGGCCATCAATGAGAGTTGTACAAGTGATCACGTCAGGCCTTACTTCTTTGGCAGCCATTTCATCGAACACCTTCCGTGCTGTAATAAGATCTCCATTTTTGCACAGACCATCAATGAGAGTTGTACAAGTGATCACGTCAGGCCTTACTTCTTTGGCAGCCATTTCATCAAACATCCTCAAACCACTATCAGTGTCACCCTGGCTGCAGAGACCTTGAATAAGACTGTTGTAGGTATGCAAATCGGGAACAAGTCCACAAGCAGGCATTTCATCGAACACCTTCCGTGCTGTAATAAGATCACCATTTTTACACAGGCCATCAATGAGAATGTTACAGGTGATTACGTTGGGCCTCACTTTTTGAGCAGCCATCTCTTTAAATATCTCTACAGCCATGTCAATATCACCCTCTTTGCAAAAGCCGTGGATTAGAGTGCTGTAAGTAATAACATCAGGCTTGCAACTACCCTTGTCTCGTGCCATCTGACGACACAGCTCAAGCCCAAGTCTGGTTTCACCAGTGCTGCAAAGACCTTCAATAAGCGTGTTGTATATTATTAAATTAGGAGTGGATCCCATGAGAGGCATTTTAGCAAACACCTTACCAGCAAGCCCAATCTGTTTCAATCCACAAAGTCCCTTAATCAGGGAGCCGAACATGATGGTATTAACACCACATCCTTCTCTTAAGGACTGACCAAGCGCACAGAATGCGAGATCCGGTCGACCCATGCGACGGCAGCAATCTATGACGAGGCCAAAGGTGTGGATGGTGGGAGAGACGCCTCTATCTCTGGTACACTTCAAGCTATTAAAGAGGTTGAGTACAGTTGAGTAGCGGCTGGAGTGTTTAGTTTTAGAAATGGTGGCAAGAAGGTTGTTGATGGTGAGAATGGATGGCGGGTGATTTTGTGGGGAGAGGAGGCGATGGAAGAGAGACACGGCCTCGGGCAGCTGTGTGATCTGTCCAGCTTGGATTCTCTTCCTCACCAATCTCTCCAGGTGACCACCCAACGGTTTGGCTGCCTTGGCATTCATAGATAAAATCAAGCTAGTGAAGAGGTTGAAACTTTGAATCTTGGTCGCAGCCTCGCAGGCGTTAGAGAGGAGAGATTCTCGCTCTGTAAAGAGAGAAGAGGTCTTATTAGAGACTCAAAGACTGAAGAGGGCTTCTTCAATTACGGATGTGGATGTGGATGTGGATGTGGACTTTGGATGTAGATCCGAAAATATCAACCCAATAGACGAGAATATTTTGAGAGAAGTTTTTTTTTTTTGGAGAAGTTATTTCTTTGGAGTTGCATTGGGATGAGTTTCTTTCAAAAGTGTCTTTTCTTTTACTCTTTTTCTTACAGCACATTATATAATGGTCGTGATCAAACGCCATATAAAATCGATAATTAATTGTTATTCTGACATTGAATTGACATTCAGATTGAACACCATACAATATGGCACATGGAATGAAATTGCACAATATATTCACTTTATATTTATGCTAGCATTGCATATTGTTTAGATCAGTCGATCCTCTATTGATTTATTTTTTATTTGAAAAGACTTGGTCATTATTTGGGGAATATTTGGTGTTTGGAAAAAAAATAAAATTAACAACTAAGAATGGGAAACTTTTTCTTTCACAGTTTGAAATTTTAAATTAGCAATCAAATTTAGCCCAGCTACCATCCTCTATATACAATGTCGAAATAAGTTTAAATGCAGTTACTGGCCATTTACTTGATTTCAGTGTGTCACAAATTATAAATCTAGCAATTCTAGCTTAGCTAAGTGTATTAGTAATTTGAGATAGTATATATACTATCAGCCTTGATATGCTGGGATCAATCTACTAAATATGAAATTATTCAATTTATGTGCTAATATGTTATGATTGCTAAGTCGATAGAAGTTAAGAATTACAGTGCAGCTGAGACCATGCTAGATGTGGTCATGAAGGTACCAACAAATTGTGATAATGCAGCAATAGATGAGATTGAGTTTGATTCTTTCTAATTGTAATATGCTATTTGGTGAAATTGATGCTTAATTTGTTCTCTTAAAGCTGCATCATAATTCATGGAATAATAAATTATTCGTTTCGGATAACATTTTGAGTGAGGCTACGGTACTATGCATAGCACGGTTTAGTCCATGCTACGGCTCAATCCATGCTATGCATAGCACCCTAGCCTCACTTTAACATTTTCTTTTAAAAATAATTAACTGGCGAAATGCCACCTTACAAATTTTATTAGGAATAATTTTAACAAAATATTATTGTACATATAATTATAAGAAATTAATAGTGTAACGGATTCTTACAACAAAAATAGTTCCGTAAGACTCCATTAAAACTAACACGTTCTTCTACCCTCTAATATCTAAATTATACATCAGTAAGGTAATGCTGGTATACAGTAACTTCTATACAGGCTACTGGTATGCCCAAGTTGTCGTCTCCAACAATTAGCAACACAACACTATCCATTAAGTATTTTTTCCTATTATTAAATTATATTTTAAGGAATAAAGTTCATAAATGAGCATATTAATAAAAATAGTTAAGTTACAAATTCAGCTGGAATAGCAACTATTATATATGCTACTCCATTCTAAATTTCAGCTAGCAAACAACCCCTAATAATCAAAGAGAAGAACAGATGCAATGCTATTTTAGGTTATCAGTAATAGCAGTGTATTAGCGAGGGTAAAATCCAGAGCAGTTCACTTTTCTTTACCTGACACCGGAAAAGACTCATATCTAAGATATTAAGGTGAAATCCAATACCAGTGGGTGGATGAGACCAGTGGCAGTACCAGTGAGAGCAAAAACTAGTACCCGTACCAGTGACGGCAAATGGCAAACTCCAGTAGCCGTACCGGAGACTTTGTGAATCAAAATAGTACCAGTGGCTAGAAGAAAACAGTACTAATGACCCAATGAAACTAGTACCAGTATCCAAGCTGCAAAATGGGAAATTGGACAGGCTATTTAAATGGGAAATTGGACAGTCTATTTAAAAGATAGGTACCAGTAACAGCATTGGGTACGTATTACCTTAACAAAAAAAATCATGTATTTGTGCAGCCTTTGCAAATTCGTCTGCCTCGATGTTCAGGTCCCTAGGCGTATAGACACATCTGAAATTGGGATTGATTGCCAGAAGCGCCCAACTAATAGGGATATCTGTGGATTTGTTGGACATGGGTAGAGAAACCAAGCGGGTTCTGTCCAGTATTGTGATTTTTTAACTTTTAAAGAAGCAATTCAAGCTTTGTAGTTGGCTAGACAAATTTCATCCCATGACAAGTACCAATTAGAATTTTTTTTGTACGACTAAAATTCGACAAATAATTAGTTTTTTTTTAAAAAGGACCGTACCATATTACATAATGGTCAGTCATCATGGTACCAAATTCAAGGTTTACAGATTATCCCTCATGATTTTTTTTTTGAATTGAATTTGCAAAACTGAAAAAAAAAAAACATAACTTTACTTCACTATGTCAATCTGCCAAACACCTTATGGGCATCATTAAATAAACCATGACTGGTCTCCCATTTGGTCCGTACCAGAAATTCAAAATCTATCGATCAACATTTTTAATCAGCAATATCCAAATGCCTCCTTGAATTAACCAATTACCAATTCACAAACCAAATGCCCTGTGATGACCACAACAAAAATAACAAGAGAAACATAAAATCATACATTAGAGAACTAAACTATTGAACTAAACAAAATCCAAGAATGAGACCATTGTAGGTATAGATATCCGGAGCAACTCATTTCACAACCATTTCATCAAACATCCTCAGAGCACTATGCATGTTACCCAGGCTACACAGACTATGCATAGTGCTTTGAGGATGTTTGATGAAATGAATGAGAATGTTGTAGGTAAGCACATCTCGAACAACGCCATTAGCAGCCATGTCATCAAACATCCTCAAAGCAGTATATGTGTCACCATGGATGCAGAGACCATGAATTAGGAGCACATACCGTGAGAGGCATTTTAACAAACACCTTAGATGCAGATAACATTCTTATTATCGAAGGTATTTGCAGCCTTGATCTTTAATAAGAGTGTTGTAAATAATCAAGACTTGAATTAGAAAACGCATCTGTCATTACTTACAGCACTCTTATTAAAGGTCATTGCAGCCCTGGTGACATCAGACCTGAATTAGGAGCACATCTCATGAGAGGCATTTCAACAAACACCTTAGGTGCAGAAAACCCTTACAGATATACCTTATCTGTAGATATGTTTTAAAGGAATGGCGGCTGAAGAAGTGGTTTTATAGTTGTAGTTTGGTTTTATGGGCCGAGTTTGGGCCACGAAAATCAGGCCTCGCCAACACAAAAAAGTTGCTAATAAAGGAATCTGAACCCATTAGTCTTGAAATTGTCTCTGAGATTTTCACCAGCCCATAAAATAAGCCTTGATTCAATATATTTAATATTTTAAAAGTAAACCCTTACTTCTGAATATAAGTTCAGAAATTTACAATGGCAGATAGCAAAACAAATGCAAATGGTAAGGTCAACAATTTTGACTCTGTTTGAAGCATATTGCAAATCAATTGTGTTTATGTTTGCACTATATCTAATTTTCAGTTTGTTTAGTCTCAATATTTTGTTTGAACAAGTTACCTGACGTTGGTTTGTCAATCTGCAAAATATTAGTCGATCTTGGGGTAATACATATTTCAAGATCCCTTGTGTTGAGAAAATTTCCAGGGCATCTTGGAAGACAACAAAACATAGGTGAACAAAACCGAAACGACATTGTTATGTGCAGCTTTCAATTCGAAAAAAAGGTAGTTGTAATCAGACCAAAAAGGTACTCTGTACTCTGAAGCCATACAATAATTATCTCATTAACACTAGGTTTCATGCCTAGAGATGTTCAACAATGTCACAAGCTGCGAATTAAAGGAAATGAACAAAAAATAAGGAGAAGTAATGAGCATATACAGTTGAATCAAATCAAACGGCCATTGGGTGGTTAGAGATGTATTCAATTGCAAGGGGCAAGAATCAATTTTATCGGACTCCATGTCACGTATTTCGAGCTTGAACTTTTCTTCAAAAGCAATCACTATCTTTATAGAGTCAAGGCTGGAAATGTACTTGTGGGCATAGTGACAAATGAATAGTTCGGGTTCGGTTCGGCGGGGTCAAAAATTCATGATTTGAGAATAATTTGGAAATGATTCGGTACCACAAGGAAGCAAAAAAAAAACCTAAAAAACCAAAAAAAAAACCCCAAAAAACAAATTTTAATTTTTTTTCGTGTTTTATTTGTGAATAACTCGTGATTCGCGTTTTATGCGCATTTATTTGCGAATAAAACGTATTATACTTTTTTTGCATTTTATTCGGTGTTTGGTTCGGAAACGTTGAAAAAACGAATTGAATGCAAAAAACTCGCGAATTGTGTTACTATGCTTGTCGGCTGAAGAAGGCAGAGGATTTTTAAAAACTTAAATAATAGGTCAGTAAGGTAATGCTGGTATACAGTAACTTCTATACAGGCTACTTGTAGACCCAAGTTGTCATCCCTAATAGTTATACATTAAAACTAACACGTCCTACTTCCCTCTAATATATTAATTATACATCAGTAAGGTAATGCTGGTATACAGTAACTTCTATACAGGCTACTGGTATACCCAAGTTGTCATCTCCAACACACAAAACTTTGAATGAGAAGCAAAACTATCCATTAAGTTTTTTTTCTGTTGTTAAATTATATTTTAAGGAATAAAGTTCACAAATGAGCATATTAATAAAATAGTTAAGTTTAGATGGGAAAATAACTAACTTTTTTAAATTTGGATGGAAACAATATCTAAATCATATATTTATGATGGGTATATATCTAAATTTCTTTTTTTTTATCCATAACAAATATTCAATAATCAATATCAATGATAAGGCTTCCCACAAATTTAGCTATGACCAATAGATACCAGTAGCAAATTACATTACTAAAACAAATAATAGCATTTTGACAGAAAGTAGAGAAAACAAGGAGTACCAGTGATATAGTCCGTTCAACTCAAGTTGCACGGTTAGTAAGAAAACAAGGAGAAAGGAGCAGTGCGAGAGACAAAAAAATATCAAAAATGAATTTCTACTAAACAAGGGAGGTAATCAAGAGGCTATTCCATACTTCTGTTCGATGTTTGGCCTGAAATTTCAAGACAGGGAGAAGAGAAGAGAGAAGAACAACCCTAATATTTGAGAGTAGAGAGTAGAGCAGATAAAATTCTATTTTAGGTTATTTTTGGTGCATAATGCTACATGTAGGGGTGAAAACGGAGCGAATACGAAGCGGATAGTTGTAAAACCATATTCATATCCTTTTTAATTTTTTGGATATGGATACTGATCGGATCGGATATTTATTAAAATAATATCAAAAAATACTAAAGTTTATAATATTTATCTAATTTTAATGGTGAATAACAATATTTTTTCATAATATATATTAAAATATATAATATATATTTACTATTCGGATACGGATAATTAAAACGTAAAACCATATCAGTATCCATATCCACACGGATAATCGGATATCGGATATCCACATCAAATTTTTCAAATACGGATCAGATATTATCCATACCGTTTTCACACATGTAACATGAGAGTATAGATTCTGAGTAATGATAGAAAGGGCCCCTTTGTTGAACTAACCAATTACCAATTCTCAAACCGAATGTCTTGCATAGAATTTAAGACTTGTGCTGACCAAAACAATAATATCAAGAGAAAAAATAAAATCATACATTAGAGAACTAAATTTTTGAACTAATACCAACTTTTTTACATATATCAGCACACAAATCGTCCCAAAAAGTAGAGTACGACGAAGCACTTTCGCACTTGCACACCAAATTCACCATAATCAACAAGTACAACAATGAAAATTATTAACAGCTATTGGTTTTAATCTTCATGGTTTCTTCCATCTCTCATCTCAGAGATGAGTTTCTTCATTTCATCCGGACTCTCATGATTGCTTAATGCATTTAGAAGTATGTCAAAGGTGACATCATTAGGCTTAAGGCCTTGCTTCATCATCTTCTCAGCCAAATGTAGAGCCTCACTGATTTTGTCATTTTTACAATAACCGTTGATTAATATACTATAACTGTGTTGGTTCGGCTTAATGCCTTTTAAATCCATCCTTTCTAATAATTCAGCTGCTTCATCGAGGCGGCCTTCTAGCACATAACCTTGCAGCAGTGATGTGTAAGTGATTACATTAGGTTTCTCCCCTCTTTCCTCCATAAAACAAATCACCTTCTCAGCTTCACAGATTAATCGTTGCTTGCACAATGAATCTATTAATGCATTGAAAGTCACTACATTAGGTGAAATGCCTTGAGTTACCATATCACGAAATACCCCAATGGCACGGTTCCAGTCACCGACAGCTAAAATCCCATGGATAATAGAACTGTACGTGACAACATCTGGCATCACCCCTCTATCGATCATCTCCTGAAGAAGCTCCGAAGCACGCAAGAAGGACCCCTGTTTGCAACAACCATCTATTAAGGTATTATATATGAACTCATTAGCTTGAAGACCACAGCCAACTAATTTGTGATGTATTTCAAAAGCCCTGTTGATATCACCAAGTCCACAAAATCCGAGAATGAGACCATTATAGGTATAGATATTAGGAGCAACTTGTTTCGCAACCATTTCATCAAACATCCTCAGAGCACTATGCATATTGCCTCGGCTGCACAGATTATGAATGAGAATGGTGTAGATGATCACATCTGGAACAATGCCTTTAGCAACCATTTCATCAAACATCCTCAAAGCACCATCTGTGTCACCCTGGCTGCAGAGACCATGAATAAGACTGCTGTAGGTATGCAAATTGGGAACAAGTCCACAGGCAGGCATTTCATCGAACACCTTCCGTGCTGTAATAAGATCACCATTTTTGCACAGGCCATCAATGAGAATGTTACAAGTGATCACGTCAGGCCTCACTTTTTGAGCATGCATCTCTTTAAAGATTTCTACCGCCATGTCAATCTCACCCTCTTTGCAAAAGCCGTGGATTAGACTGCTGTAAGTAATAACATTAGGCTTGCAACTACCCTCGTCTCGTGCCATCTGACGACACAGCTCAAGCCCAAGTCTGGTTTCACCAGTGCTGCAAAGTCCTTCAATAAGCGTGCTGTAAATTATTAAATTAGAAGCACATCCCATGAAAGGCATTTTAGCAAACACCTTAACTGCAAGCCCAATCTGCTTCAATACACAAAGTCCCTTGATCAGGGAGCCGAACATGATGGTATTAACACCACATCCTTCTCTCAAGGACTGACCAAGCACACAGAATGCGAGATCCGGTCGACCCATGCGACGGCAGCAATCTAAGACGAGGCCGAAGGTGTGGATGGTGGGAGAGACGCCTCCATCTCTGGTACACTTCAAGCTAGTAAAGAGGTTAAGTACAGTTGAGTAGCGGCTGGAGTGTTTAGTTTTAGAAATGGTGGCAAGAAGGTTGTTAATGGTGAGAATGGATGGCGGGTGATTTTGTGGGGAGAGGAGGCGATGGAAGAGAGACACGGCCTCGGGCAGCTGTGTGATCTCTCCAGCTTGGATTCTTTTCCTCACCAATCTCTCCAGGCGACCACCCAAAGGTTTGGCTGCCTTGGCATTCATGGATAAAATCAAGCTCGAAACTTTGAATCTTGGTCGCAGCCTCGCAGGTGTTAGAGAGGAGAGATTCTCGCTCTGTAAAGAGTGAAGAGGGCTTATTAGAGAAAATATCAACCCAATAGATAAGAATATCTTGGGAGAAGATATCTTTTGAGTTGCATTGGGATGAGTTTCTTTCTAAAGTGTCTTTATTTTTTCTCTTTTTTCTTTCCTGCTGTCGATAATTAATTGTTATTCTGACATTCAATTCACATTCAAATTGAACACCATATAATATGGCACATCGAATGAAATCCCACAATATATTCAGTTTATATTTATGCTAGCATTGTGTATTGTTTAGATCAGTCGATCCTCTATTGATTATTTTTTATTTGAAAAGACTTGATCAGTAATTGGGGAATATATGGTGTTTGGAAAAAAAGAAAAAATTAACAACTAAGAATTGGAAACTTCCTTCACAGTTTGAAATTTTAAATTAGCAATCAAATTTGGCCCAACTACCATCCTTCCAAATAAGTTTAAATGTAGTTACTGGCTATTTACTTAATTTCATTACATTATTATATAATTTTATAAGAATTGCTTAGAATTAATTGTAAATTAAAGTTGAAACAGTGTGTCACGAATTATAAATCTAGCAATTCTAGCTTAGCTAAGTGTATTAGTAATTGGAGATAGTATATATACTATCAGCCTTGATATACTGGGATCAATCTACTAAATATGAAATTATACAAGTTATGTGTTAATATGTTATGATTGTCAAGTCGATAGAAGTTGAGAATTACGGTGCAGCTGAGACCATGCTAGATGTGGTCATGAAGGTACCAACAAATTGTGATAATGCAGCCTTAGATGAGATTGAGTTTGATTCTTTCTAATTATAATATGCTATTAATTTGGTGAAATTGATGCTTAATTTGTTCTCTTAAAGCTGCATCATAATTAATGGAATAATAAATTATTCGTTTCGGAGAACATTTTCTTTTAAAAATAATTAACTAGCGAAATGCCACCTTACAAATTTTATTAGGAATAATTTTAACAAAATATTATTGTACCTATAATTATAAGAAATTAATGGTGTAACGGATTCTTACAACAAAAATAGTTCCATAAGACTCCATTAAAACTAACACGTCCTACTGCCCTCTAATATCTAAATTATACATCAGTCAGGTAAATGCTAGTATACAGTAACTTCTATACAGGCTACTGGTGTGCCCAAGTTGTCGTCTCTAACAGTTAGCAACACAACACTATCCCTTAAAGTGTTGAGTCAGTTGTGACTACTTACACCACACATTTTCCCACAAAAGTAGAGTGTGACTACTTGCACACATGCACACCAAATTCACCATAAAGAACACACAGAACAATTAAAATTATTATTAGCTATTATTGGTTTTCATCTTCATGTTTTCTTCCATCTCCCATCTGAGAGATGAGTTTCTTCATTTCTTCCGGACTCTCATGATTGCTTAATGCATTTAGAAGTATGTCAAAGGTGACATCATCTGGTTTAAGGCCTTGCTTCATCATCTTCTCGGCCAAATGTAGAGCTTCTCTGATTCTGTCTTTTTTACAATAGCCGTTGATTAATATACTATAACTGTGTTGGTCCGGCTTAATGCCTTTTAAATCCATCCTTTCGAATAATTCTGCTGCTTCATTAGGCCGGCCTTCTAGCACATAACCTTGCAGCAGTGATGTGTAAGTGATTACATCTGGTTTCACCCCTCTTTCCTCCATAAAACCAACCAGATTCTCTGCTTCACAAGTTAACCCTTGCTTGCACAAGTTACAATATTACAATATTTTTCCTATTTCAACCCAGATTCTCTGCTTCACAAGTGATTACATCTTTTTTCTATTTCAACCCTCAACAATCACAAATTACAATATGTTCACATATTCAACCTCTAGAATTATAACACTGTACAAATAGATCTTTAAAATTGCAAGCAACAATACACTAAAAAACACGGTACTAGTGAGCAGGGGTACCAGATATTCAGAAAAATTAGTAGAGAGCACTGGTAAAATCAACAAAGAAAGAAAAAAGAAAAATGTTATATAGGATTTCTACTAGAACCAACATAGAGAGGGAAAAAATCAGAAAAAAAAAAAATCTACTTTGATAGATGTGGTCAACCCAGCTTGCTAGTGATCTCAAGCAGTTCTAACTAACACAGCTACGAATCACCCCATTATGTACAAATACTGTAAACCTCCATCCAAATCTGTCAGGAGTCTTTTTTTCTTTTTCTTTTTGTCATTGTACTGTGCTACCTTATGATGTCTAGCCAACTCTGCGCTTTTGGTTCTGGCAGTTTTTGGTTCTCTGCCATTGTACATATTTTCTATTATGTGATGGCTTATGCTATATCTGGCAAGGGTACTTTTCAAATATTGGGCTTGCATCCTAGTTTTCTTTGCAATCTTATGTGATGGTATATGGGGATCATTTCTATTTTACGATGGGATGCGGGTGGGTTCTGTAAATGTGTATGTTGTGGGGATAAATTCTGCTTTGTTACTGGTACCGACACAAAAGGTCACTTACTAGTATAAATAGATTGGGTTTGAGGTACCGGTATTAGGTACTGGTATGTTTTAGTTGCTGGTATGCTTTATTTACTGATACTGATAGATTTGATTTAAGGTGCTGTTATCGGTGCTAATATGTACTGTTAGTTTGGGTTAATGTGCTGATATTAGGTGCCAATATGGATGTGTACACTGATCACTATGTAATCATCAAACTGGTGTTACTGAAAGCCTATGGGCCTGCTGACAAAAAAGAAAAAGAAATAACCTGTCATGAGTTGATTTATAAAGTGGAGTAGAGAATAAAATCCCTAAGCATACTTGTTTGGCACTTTGGCCAACGGTTTGGCACTTTGGCTGCCTTGGCATTCATAAAAAAGAATTATAAAATGAGAAGTGATGTGATGGTTTAGTGTTGAATCTTGTTCGCAGGAGTAGAGATGAGAGATTTGAGTTCCAATTGCGTATGGGGACTTTGGGTCTAGATCCAAAATATTGCGAATGGGGACTTTCAGGGAGTTCATATATCCTAAAGTAACTCAGTTTTTGAGATTAGATTCAGACCGTCAGATTAAAGAAGTCTGTGTGCTCCCCTCGGATCGTATTGGTATGGAATCAAATCGACGGTCCAGATCTAAACTCAAAAATTGAGTTACTTTAGGGGATTATATCCAAAAATTCAACCCAATATAAAATTTCAAATTAGCCGAGGATAGTTGGTCAATATAAAATTTCAAAATATTAGTTAATCTTGGGCAAGAAAAACCTCTTTTGTTTGTTTGTACTAATACATATTTCAAAATCCCATTATAAATTTTTTTGTTCCAAGAGATATAAATCGAATCTCTATGCATCCGCGATTGTCTCATTCATGCTACAAGTAGCAAAGTTTGGTAAAAAAATAGAAAAAAATGTTAGATGTCCAAGGGATGCTAATTTTCTCTTTTTTGAGAAATTAAGATCTATAGTCATCTTAAATATACGATTTATATATTTTTCCATCTAAATTTGAAATTTAGTTATTTCTCTATCTAAACTTAACTATTTTATTAATATATCTATTTCTGAATTCTATCATTTAAAAGTTTAATTGTAATAATAGAAAAAAAAAAAATTAATGGACCGTTTTACACCAACAGTTATTTTTATTTCAATATTTTTATTTTTATTTTTATTTTTATTTCATTTAAAAGTCTCGCTCTAGTTGGAGGATGGGGCTACTTCGGATCTTAGATCCGAAACATTCCAACCGCATAGGTGAGAATGAGATAGATTGTTTCGGGGTTTCTTTCATGTGTTAATTTTGTACGCGCGTTACTCTACCATCAGATCTATAAGGAAAGGTCGGGATTAAACACCATATTTAATTGTCAGAGACATTCAATTGATACCCACATCAAACGCCATTTAAATCGCACATTAGTTTCAAAAACATTTAATCATTAATTGGGGAAACTTTTGTGTTTCGAAAATAAATCAAAATTAACATATATGAAAATTTAAAGTCTCTTTGATGTTATTTTTTTTCAATGTTAGTTTTCAAATGCAATTTTTTAAATTTATTTTTTTCTCTAAATAAAATTCCAACCGAACTAAGAATCAACAAACTTTTAATTACTTTTAATTATGCGCGAACAAAATTAATAATTTCGATCCTCCTGGAAAAATAATATCGGCAGTTGTCTCATTCATGCTACAGTGTTGGATTTATTATAAATAATACACTCCTTAATTACCATTTTATTGTGTAGTCTTGTTTCATCTGTTCATTATTGTTTGTATAGCATGCAAAGCTAATTTGTCTAATATATCTAAACACAGACAGTTTACAAATTTGTACTTGAAACAATGTATTGTGAAATAAACTTTGTAATTATCATGTTTTTTTTACTAGTACTAAGATGTATTATGATGTTTTTTTTGTTGTAATTTGTTGTCATGTTTATGACATAAACTTTGTAATATGCTATGAAATAATGTATATGACATAAAAGCTATGAAATAATGCTATGACGTAAACTTTGTAATATGCTATAAAAAAATTGTTGCAGTAATTAATGTATATATTGGTCCACAAATAAAAAATACTACACAAATAATACCGATATTTTTATTAAAACCCCAAAAAAAAAACAAATTATCAAATCTGCTCCCACTTTGAAATTATAATTATTTCTACCCTAACCGCCCGTGGCCTGGGCGGTCCACTTTTCCCACCAGACCGCCCAGCCACTGGGCGGTCCACTTTTGAAAGCTGACCGCCTATCGTTCGGGCGGTCCACTCTAAAACCTGACCGCCCAGAGCCTGGGCGGTCCACTATGAATTTTTTTTTTTTTAAAAGCGGTCCGCCCCCTCCAGCGGCTCTCTCTCTCTCTTCTCTCTGCCTCCAGCTCATCTCCCGCGCCGCCCGCGTCGCCGCCCGAAACCACACCCCACCCCAGCCCAGCAGTGCTTTTCTCTCTCTCTCTCCCTCTCTCCCTCTCTTCCTCTCTCTAGAGCTCTCTCTCTCTCTCTCCCTCTCTTCCTCTCTCTCTCTAGGGTTTCCTCTCTCTCTCTCTCTTTATTCTGCCATTCTCTCTCTCTATTCTGCCATTCTCTCCCTCTTCCTCTCTCTTTCTCTCTCTTTCTCTCTCTCTCTCTCTCTTTCTCTCTCACCCGAACCCTAATTTCGGCCATCTCGGCAACAGTCCGATTATTTTCGGGTAAGTTTCTAAATAATTTTTTTAATTTATATTTTGTATCTTGTATTGGCATTGGAACGATTGGTAGAATTGAATTGTTAATTATCGTGTCCGGTTGTTGATTTTCCCGAAATGATTGAATTGTTCAAAATTAGGGTTTCCGGTATTAGAGTTTGTAGTTTAGGGATTTAGGGTTGACAAAACTGAAGTTTATAAATTAGGGTTGAATTGTTAATTATCGTGTGCGGGTTGTTGATTTTCCTGTCGTGATTTAATTGTTAAATTATGGTTGAATTGTTAAATTAGGGTTTATGATTGAATTGTTTAAATTAGGGTTGAATTGTTAAATTAGGATTTAGGGTTGAATTGTTTAAATTATGTTGAATTGTTAATTTATGGTTGAATTGTTAAATTAGGGTTTAGTGTTGAATTGTTAATTTAGGGTTTAGGGGTTAAATTATAATTTAGCGGTTAAATTAGGGTTTAGGGATCAAATTAGGGTTTATGGTTGAATTGTTAAATTAGGATGTAGGGTTGAATTGTTTAAATTTTGTTGAATTGTTAAATTAGGGTTGAATTGTTAATTTAGGGTTTAGGGGTTAAATTAGGATTTAGGGGTTAAATTAGGGTTTATGGATCAAATTAGGGTTTAGGGTTGAATTGTTAGATTAGGGTTGAATTCCTAATTAGGGTTTAGGGTTGAATTGTTAGATTAGGGTTGAATTCCTAAATTAGGGTTTAGGGTTGGCATAATTAGAGTTTATAAGTTAGGGTTTATAAATCAGGATTTGTAAGATAAAATCTTCTGTTTATTGAAATGTAGTATGGTCAGAACTAGACGGGGACGTGCATGGGATGCCCCTCTGGAGACGGGGGAGAGTTCACATGATCACGATGCTGAGGCATCCGGTGCAGCGACATCCAGTGCAGAGTCATCCGGTGCAGAGGCATCCGGTGCAGAGGCATCCGGTGCAGAGGCATCCGGTGCAGAGTCGTCCGGTGTAGATGCTCCCTTTGGAGATTATCCCCCTCACCATCCTGACACGTTAGTCCTCTTCTGTGGATCCCACATGTCAGGCACCGTGTCTCACTTGCATCTATGGAGGTACGTTGGTTTTGTATTCCTAATTTAAATAGCATTATTTAATTAGACGTTTATATTGAAATAATTGTAAAATGCAGGACACGACGATGATGACAGTGAGGCATCGCACCCCCGAGATACCATACGTCCGTCACCCATTGATGGAGCAGTGCATCCTTCGTCTGGGGTTGTATCAGTTGGCCATCATGCCTCACTGTGATATTGATCAGGCCCTCGTTTGCGGTCTAGTGGAGAGATGGCGACCGGAGACGCATACATTTCACCTTCCGGTTGGGGAGATGACAGTCACACTAGGTGATGTCAGCGCCTTGTGGGGTTTACGGATAGACGGCGACCCCATCGGTGGTGTCTCAGACCATCCAGACCTGATGCACATGATACCGGAGCTGCTGGGGGCCGCTCCGTCGGACTTGCAAAAGAAGAAGAAGAAGAAGAAAGGAGAGGAGGAGGAGGAAGTACCGGTATTCACAGTACTGCATCAGTCTTGCGGCGCTCCGCAGTACTTCCACCGGCGTAGGATCACCCCCCAGACACGTGACGAGCAGGCTGTTCTGAGGTAATCACAAACAGTTGCAAATTAAAATATGTTATGGATTGAACAAAAATGTAGTTATTTATGTTTCTAATTTATATTGCAGGTACGTAAGGGCGTTTGTCTTGGATTTATGTGGCAGCGTCATGTTTGTCCGATTCCAGCGGTGACGCAGTCCCGATTATGTTCCTCTCTATGCTGAGGGACATTCAGCGGCCGTCGAGGTGGAATTGGGGTGGAGCCGTGCTCGCTCACTTATACCGGGGCTTGTGTCATGCTTGTCTGGTAAGTTTGTACAAATATTTTAATTTTTTTATTACATATATTATGGTTCCATATTTACCAGAAATGCATCGCATGTCCAAAATTTTAGGCGACGAACAGGCAGATTACCGGACCACTTCTTCTACTCCAGCAGTGGTCCTGGTCACATCTACCGGTGTGTCGGCCTGTTCCTCCAGCTCAGGAGGGGCTATGGATGGGAGATGACCCCGAGAGACTTCCGGGGGTACGGTGCCATATGGAGTACTCCCCTCACGTACGAGGACACGGGCAGAGGGAGGACCGTGGGGATTTCATATGTCCGGGGGCCAGCTCCAGATGCTTCACGAGGCGAGCGTCACCTGGTACCCCTATCGTGTGTTCTACGATCGGGGCCTTCTGTGCCCGCTGACATTAGAGCAGAGACCTCTCTCGTTTTAATCGGGGGCCGTGCGTATGCTTCTGGATAGTTGAGTATCACTATCCTGATCGAGTGCCCCGTCAGTTTGGCTTGGATGCCATGTCCCTGATTTTTCCAGAGTTGGCGAGCAGCGGACCACCCAGCTGACACAGGTAAACTACCCACTGCCTTATTGTTTCCCTATTTTATTACTTGCTCAGCCATACACGTTACTAATTAATTTATATTGCAGCACTAAAACACAACAAGCCCAAAGTTGACTGGAGCACGCGTTTCTGAGAGCATTACCAGCGTGATGCATCACACCGTTTCAATTATGGACCCCGCCTCCAGCTCCAGATGGCCCCTATGCCGGTTAGGCCTTGGAGATTGCGGTATTTAGTCTGGTACCAGAGATGGGGCATGCCGACGGTTTATCTACAGGGGGACTATGGTGATGCTCTTCGACGGAGACTCACGGGTGAGGGTGACGGATCTAGGACTTACTTGCCTTTCGGTCCGATCCATGCTCGTTCGGTATGTTTAAATGAAACTGACATGCTTAAAAAATTGTAGTATTTATTCATCTTCTAATAATAATAATGAAAATACATTGTGTGCAGATTTTGACCGCTATTAGAGGAGTGGCACACAGCTTGGTGTGCATGGCGAGAAGAAGTTGGAGAGCGATAGGATGTCAAATGCTCCAACACAGTGCACCGATCGTTGAGGACTCTGGCTGGGACGGGCGCCTCGTTGGTATGTTGCACGATGGGAGGACATCAATTGGCGCGAGATAAAGGCCCCACCACCAGATCCGGAGCAGCCTAGAGCCCCTATCTACGCTGATGAGATGCCGCCACCTCCTACAGGTAATAATATGTCATACAAATGATCATTATTAAGCGTCTCTAAAAGATCATTATTATTAATTTATCTTCATTTCTGCAGATGATGACTCGGGTTGGGCGATCCACCAATGGGTGTTGAACAACAACGCGTGGAACGCGTACTACAACGAGCATGGAGTTCCCGTGCAGCATACCGAGGTAGCAAAAGTTCATTATTTAATTAATTTACTCGTTACTTCTATGTCTTTAATTTAACATTGTTTACATGCAGGATGAAGCTGCCGCCGCCGCCGAGAGAGCTGCCTCCGCCGCCGCCGTTTTCTCTTTGGATGACCTAGCTCCAGATGAGGGCGGATGGGAGCCAGCTAGCTCCCACCGACCGCAGTATATGGAGCCCAGACAGCACGACGGCGAAGCCAGTGGGAGTGGGGCACAGACTGCAGATGGCTTTGCCGCTGCTATATTTGGCACACCGCCTCCGGCCACGTATCCTCCTACTTGGGAGGCCGATCCGTGGGTGTTGCGTACACAGGCGGGGATCCATGGGGAGCATGCATTACACCTGGGGGCGGACCCATGGCGCGTGAGGACGTACACGATGACATGCAGGTGGATGAGGTTCACCAGAGGCGTCCGCCGTCGCAGAGAGAGCGCCATGCACCTACTAGGTTGGACCTCTCCGGACCTCGCCCTCGTCGTCGCCGTTAGGGTTTTTATATTTTTTTAG